>QLSR01000230.1:167756-182756 GCA_031780015.1 Citrullus colocynthis | reverse complement strand
ATTTTATAGTATAATAAGTGTAATATTTTATTTAAATTTTCAATAAAAATGCTAAGATAATTGTTCATTTAAATAAATAAAACAATAATAATACTAATTTGTTATTAAAATATTTATAATTTTATTATAAATACGAAAATTTAAAGAATTTTAAGTAAAATAATAATTAAAAATAAAAATAAAAAGGGGAATTTTCCGGTGGGGACCCATCCCAAAATCTTTGCCCCTAAATTTAGTCTTATTTTCCCCAAGTTCTTTTTCCTATATTTATATTTAGCGTGATCTAATAACCATAAATGGGCCTGGTTTGATAACCAAAGTGAGCATAATGGAGTGATAATTGACATTATTTACCTCTATTAAGGTTGGAGGTTCAAACTTCCTATCCTCGTATATGTTTTTTTATAAAAAAATTGTTTTTATTTTAAAATAATGGTTAAAATTTTACTGTGTTTTTAAGAAAGATGAAGATGTGCTTAAGAAACAATGAGGAAACAAAGTATGAATATTAAAAAATAGAAAACAAAAATCAAAATCATTTTTTAATTATTGTTACATTTTCAATTTTGTGTTTAATAAAAGTAAAATTTAGGGCGAGGATAAAAAATTGATCTAGTTTCACATTAGTGACTTATTAACACGTCTAAACTTTAAGATTTATAAAACATAAAATTAAAGTTCAAAGTTATATTAGATATTTTTTTAAAGCTAAAAAATCTACTAGATAAGCCATAAAAGTTAAGAATAAACTTTACGTTTTAATATTATCATTACGATAGTCATTCTTTTGAGTTCAACAACATGTGAAGTGGAGCAGGGGATTCGAACCTTTGGAGTTTATCAACCTGTTTAGAATGATTTTTTAAATATTTCAAAATTATTTGAAATAAATTAAGTATACCTAAAACATTTGAAACATGCTCAAGTTAGCTATTATTGTATATGTTTGATAGTTTGATTGACATTAAACTCATTTGTGAGAAATGATGTTTTGGTGGAAGAAGACATCTTCTTCGAGTATAATATTAAATTATTAGGTTAATTAAACACCTCCCCACCATTTAACTAAAAAAAAGTTAATTATTTTAATTAAAACACAAGCTTACTACATTACTAAATTATCATAAATGGATACTTTTTTTAAGTTCAAACGTGTAGAGTGAAGAATCAAACTTCAAATCTCTTAGTCATGCAATAATATACATGTATATGTTTAGACGTAATTAAAAAAGAAAAAAAGAAAAGAAAAGAAAAAGTTGATTTAATATGTTATTCTTGTACATATTATCACGTTACGTATGACAAAATATGGATCTTATATTACACATAAAGCGATAAACCCACACATTTCGTAAATAACAAAGCTTGCTATCAAAATTCTTTAAGCCCAATGGGCGAAGGATAAACAAATCCAATCAAGATCTTGGGCAAGCCTCTATAGGCTAGTCAAATTAATAGGCTTCTATATAATATGTATATATATTTAACATATACTAATATAAGATATAGTACAAACTTATACTATTTGATACATAGAAAGAAGTTAGAAGGGAAAGTCTAAATACTATATGCTAGCTAGAGGGAGTGATTATATTTTTGGTAATAAACTGTAGATTTTGAAATTGATCAGAACAACAAAAGTGTTTTTGAAAACTTATCCAAACAATAGAATTATTTTGTCTAAAGATATAAAAATATCTCTCCAAAAGACGTATTTGATCAAATACGACTCTTAAAAAGACATTTTTCTACTTTTTTTTTTTTTTTTAACCAAAACCATCCTATTATGCAAACAAGTTTGAAAACATCCTTCATTTTTCTAATACAAAATTATCAAAAAAAAAAAAAAACTTCAAACCAAAAAATCGTGTACTACCTGTTTCTTATAAACAACTAAAAAAACATTTTTCTACTTTTTTTTTTTTTTTCTCTTTTTTAACAAAAATTTTGTTTTTTAATTAAAAAACAAAATTTTTGTTAAAAAAGAGAAAAAAAAAAAAAAACTTCAAACCAAAAAATCGTGTACTACCTGTTTCTTATAAACAACTAAAAAAACATTTTTCTACTTTTTTTTTTTTTAACCAAAACCATCCTATTATGCAAACAAGTTTGAAAACATCCTTCATTTTTCTAATACAGAGTTTTCAAAAAACCTCCAAAACTTCAGATTTTTTTTCTTTATAATAGATGGAGGAATCAAAGAAACTGGGAAAGTACATTTTTGACCACATAATTAGAGACAAGTTGGTTGGTTTTTTGAGTTGGATGAAATGAGTCCCAAAAAATGTACTTGTTTGCATCTGTGCATGTAAACATGCTGTTCCGATTGCAAGCATAGCCCATTTCAAACATCCCCGTAGCACAACATGCCGTCGATGTTACATCAAACCCTGCCCAAAAAAGAAAAAACGATCCGGTTAAAAATAGATTTAAATACTATTTTGGTCGAGTAAAACTTGGGTTGTACGTCTATCTCCATGCATCCCCTTCATTCACAAAAGAAAAAAGAAAAGTTCGCCCACATGACAACTTGTAATTCGACACTTGACTGGGACCTACAAAGATGGGTGTAGCCCCGATGCACCCAGTATCTATACTTTCAGCTTTGGTTTATTTTAGCCATTATATTTTCAAAAGGTTTGACTTTGGTGCATATACTTTCAACTTTGGTTTATTTTGGTATTTATATTTTCGAAATGTTCTTTTGGCCTATGTTCTTTTAAAAATTGATCATTTTGGTTCTTCATTTTTAATTTATATTAAGGGACAAAAATGGTCAAATATAAGGATCAAAATGAACTAAAGTTGAAATAACAAAGACTAAAATGGATATTTTGAAAGCACAATCACCAAAATAAATCAAAGTTTTAAAAATATATGAACTAAAATAATATTTAAACCTTAAAAATACTTTCCTTAATTATATGTCTCGGAAATGTTTGACAAGTGTTTACTTTTTTCGTTTTTCTTTTCTTTTTTTTTTAAAAAAAATCTCTTTACTCTTACTTTACTTGTCAAAATGACAATTTCCACACCTTGTGCTATCTAGTCAAGTATAGTCATTTAAAATTTTATTGTTAAATTCAAAATTAAACAATATTCTAATTCTATGAAAAGATTAAATATACCGTAACCTATTAGTTTAAGTTGGTTACCGTAGAGCGAAGGCTTTTTGATCATGTTCATGAGAACGTCATATGGATTCGAAAACACCAGCTCGATGTCGGGAAGGTCCTTGTTAAGTTTCACAGTCAAGGCCTTGAGTTTGTTGTTGAAATCCATAGCAAGATTGTTGTAACTCTCCAAACAGTCATTGCCTCCAAAAAGGTTTCTTGTTCTTTCCAGCGGCAAGCACCCCATTGGCGGTAGCCCTCCGAGGGAGATTTTCCGAGCCCCGAGGCCATGGAGCTTCTCGATAAACCCACCCGCGATCCCGACGAGAAAGTCTTGGTATTGTTGGATGTTGTATTGTGATGAACGGCCTGGCATTGTGTAGTAATTCTCTAAAAAGTCATTGGTTCCTAAGCTCATAACATATAGAGCTTCTTTTATTGTTTCGTTGGCTGTGGATGAGCCTTGATATGCTATCAACTTTGCTTGATACTCCTTGTAGTATTCAAGTTGCTTCCATAATGGTATCACTGACTGCAATTAGTAGGAACTTTAAAGGGGTCATTTAGCAAAGTTTAAATTGTTTCTTATTTTCTTTTTTCAATTTTGAAGGAAAAAAAAAAGGTTGTATTTGCTAACTGTTACTTGTTCCCGTTTTTCATGTTTAAGAAATGTGTCCTATGAGAACATTTTTAGTGTTTAACATAAACCATATTTGCTAAACTTAAAGTTTCTTTTTTTTTTTTTTTTTTAAAAAAAATTCTACTCGTTTCTTTTCAAATTTTTAAAAACAAAACAAATACTTTAAAAGTTTTAAAATTTGACTTGATTCGTGAAAATGTCAAATGTAAGTAGAAGTAATGTTCATAAGCTTTTTGCATAAACCTAAAAAAATGGTTATCAAGAGATACTTTACTTTTAATTTCGGTCTATTTTTGTTGTCAAAATGTAAATTTTGATGTTTATATTTTCAATCTTCATCCAATCACAATGTACATTTGGGTGTTTATATTTCAAATTTATATCCATTTTGTCCCTGGCAACTTCAAGACTCTTATTTTTATTCAATTTATGATTTGAAAAAACAACCATTTTTTGGTTTCTGTTTGCAAAATCCTAACATAAATTTTACCTAATGGAAAATACTTTTAATTCAAAGTTATGACAAATATTTCAAGAAATTGATTGAGTCTAGTGGTGTGATGAAATTGTGATAAAAAATAGATTAAAAAAAAAGCAAAAAAAAGAAGCAAAATTATTGTTTATTTTAATAACCAATATAAACGAGGTGAGAATACAAGAACCAAAATAGATCTAAACTTAGTTATAAAAAGACATAAAAAGAATTTCTGGGCCAAATAGATTTTGTATCAAGCAAATTAAATATAACACAATAATAACTAGTTAATAAAGCTAAAAATTTACTCTTTTTTTTTTTTTTTTTTTTTTTTTTTTAAAAAAAAAATGAAAGACGAAACGAAAATGTTATCTAAAACGTCTGTAATAACTAGTTAATAAAACTAAAATTTCGTTCCCTTCCTTAAAAAGGAAATAAAAGGGTGAATGAAAATGAGTAAAAAATTACCAAAACGTCTGAAGTGGCATTGTCATAGCCAGTTCCAGCAGAAGCAAAAGTGAGTCCAGTGGCCAAATCCGAGATGTTGTATGCAGGATCCAAGTAAGCCGGAACAATTGGCTTCAACCCAAATGCCTCAGAAATGAAGTCCGTCGGAATTCTTCCATTGGAAAATCTTCCGGTCGCCTTCCCGCCAGCGAAATCTCTACCGTATGGCAAGAAGTTGCTTCTTGCAATAGTTGGAATGAAGTTGTTATTTCCAGCATCGACTGACGAGTCACCAAAGACGATAACCGCTGAAACCTTAGCTTCGGTTATCGTCGTCGAAGACGAAAGGATGGAGACAATAGTAAGAAAGCATAAGAAGACCATGTATGCCATAACTTTGGTTTGGTTCTGTGATTTTTGGTGAATCAAAATACAGAGTGTTGGTGTTGGTGAAAGAGAAGAGGGGGAGCAATGGAATAAATAAATATGGTTGTTGGGATTGGAGAGGAAATAAATGAGATCTTGAACTAAAACTATTAAGTGTGGAGAAGTTGTTGGGGGGAGTTTTAATTGTTGCTAACAAACATTAAATGGGATCATATTCATATATACATTTCTAACCCAACCACAAGTTCTCCCCGTTATGTTTGTTTGAGTTAAATTACAAATTTAGTCGATAAAGTAGAGATGTCAACCGATCAAAATTTTTAATCTTGTGTCTAACTAAAAACATTGGCTTTTCAATTTTGTGTTTAGTAGGTTCGTTTATTTTGAAAAATGTCGATTAAAGTTTCATGACTATGTAGATCAAATGATGACAAACAAAGTTTAAAAGTCTATTAATTTAAAAGTTAAAAGAGACATATTAGATAGTTTTTTAGAGTTTAAGAATTTATAATTGACCATAGCATTGAATGTCAAAGCGATTTTAATGATGAAGAATGAGGTCCTTTGGACAAAATACATGCAAACGACTAGTTTAGAAGTTCTTAGTTTTAGCAAACGTGAATGAGCAATTCGAACTTAAGTGTCCCTTTAGAAACATCAAGAACAAAACGCCGCCAATTTCAAAATTCATGGGCCAAAAGCATATTGTGCATTCTAAGTATTTTCAAGATCGACTTTAGAAAGATATTGATATATAACATATATAATTTATAATTTAGAGGGTTTTTTTACCTAATTTTTCTTAATGATAAATTTGAAGTGTTTGAAAGTAAAAGTTTTTGAAGAAAGGCATTAAATGGATTTCTAGAAAAAAGGAGGGCCAAAAAAAGGGGATTATTAATGAAGTTGGCAAAATATAAGCAGTAAGTATAACATAGCATCACTTTCACTTTCCTTCCCAACTACCTTAGGCTCATAAACGACACGTCGTAATGAACAAATGAAGAAACATGAAGAGTTAATTTATTGAATGTGGTTGGGACCGCCCATTATAACGACAATATCATGGGTGTCGGATTTGAACAGAAAAGGAGGTGGAGATAGGCCTCCGTGATTGCTTTATTATACGTGTATACACTATAACTCAACTCACATACGAACATGTTAGTGACAAAAAAATTTATACATAATTTGAATTTTCTTATCTTTATTATACTAAAAAATGACCGTGATGTATGTGGTTTGTTTCAAATAAATTTAACAAAATATCAATTAACCTTTTTGTTGTTAAAATTAAAACTAAGTAATAGCACGATATATTATAAATTATATAATATTGTAAAATAATAAAATTTATAACATTTTAGTCTTTGTGCTTTTAGTTTTGTTCTATTTTGTTCACTATTCTTTTTACGAAAATTATTATAAATAGAAAAAATATCGAACTATTTACAAATATAGAAAAAATTCATATCGTCCATATACTTCTATCGCTTGGGTGATAGAAATCTATCGCAGTCCATCGCTAAAGTGTTAAATGTTTATTGTTGATATATAGTAAAATTTTTTTACATTTGTAAATAGTTTGACTCATTTTACTATATTTGTAAACAATTCTTCTTTTTAAATGTGTACTTTTAGTTGTTTGAACTTTTAATGAATCTAAAAATGGTAAATATATAATATGATATGCTCATAAATAAAAATTGAAGATATATAATATTCAACAAAATATTTAGCTGGCAACTACTATAATTTTTTTTTATTATTTATAAATATATTAACGAACATATTTTTAACAATTTATCAAATCAAAATAAAACTTTGCTTCTAATTGAATCTCTCATTTTCAAAATTTTATTTTTCTAGGGTATTGTTTTGAATAGTAAAATTGTTGGAAATATTTACAAATATAACAAAACTGTCGATCTATTAGTGATAGACAATGATAGATTCTAATAGACATGGACAGTAATAGATGATAATTGTATATTAGTGTTTATTAATGATAAAGATATTATTTTGCTATATTTATAAATATTTTAATTCATTTTACTATATATAAAAACAATTCGTTTTTTTAATTACTAACCAAACTTTGTTTCAAAAGAGAGGAAAAAGAAAAAAAAAAAAAACTTCAAACGACAAAATCGTGTACTACATGTATGTTTCGTTGCTTTTTATTCATTGTATAATGTCTCAACAAGTATGAAGTCTTTTGATGAATTTTGGACTTAGCCTAACCTAGGTAGCTCGTCTTTGAGATGAGCATAAAGTCCTATCTTAGCATTTATGTAGTGTCGGATTGATAACTATTTGATTTTTTTTCATTTTTCTTTTTTCAAAATCTAATCTATTTTCTTTTAATTTCTTATCATGATTTTCATATTTTTCGAAAAAAAAGTTGAACACTTAAACTATATATTTTTTTAATTAACATTGGTAGAAATTAGATATTAAAGCAAGAAATTTTGAGGTGAAGGTGTTTATAGGCCTAATTTTCAAAAATTACATGATTACCAAATGAAGTCTTAAATTTTGTTTTTTAATTGTTTACTCGTGAAGTTAATTAAAAATAAGAGCAAATTGTAGGTTTGGTCTTGTAAGTTCCTGAAGTCTTAAAAAGTACACTTTAATCTTCAAAATTTGTAAAATGGTTCTCTTCTAAGTAGCCTTTCATCATTAGTTGACCAAACAAAATGTTGAATTAACGATTAACCTATGCTAATTAAACATCGATGAATTGTGATATTGGCAAATGTGACAAATTTAATTAAAAACTCAGCATTACAAATAGATTGATCTAATTTGACAGGATTGTCAATTATTGAACCTAATTTATCATGTTATATTACTATGTAATTATATTCAAAGATCATTGAAAGTATGTTATTGCTTTGACTTGCAATAATTATCGCAAATAATTAACCAAAATTTACTAAATGGGACCCGTTCTATTCATAATTTAACACACGAATAAATGATACATTAATTTATTTTGTAAACTTTACATTATTTTTAAATGATTGTCATTACAAGCAATAAATGAAGGTAACATAAACAATTCTCCATACCGGAATAATACTAGAATTTTGGTGGACTTGGCCATAGGGTTCTTTCATAAATAATTTTAGTACTATTATAATTCCAATTACTCTCATTCATTATTTGACACATCATTAAATAATTATCTACTTTCTTTTTCTTTGTTCTCTTGTCTACTTTCTCGAAATATTTTAAAAATCCAATCCAAAGTTTTGGCAACTAAAAAAATAGCTTTTAGTCCTTTTGTTTTCTCCCTTGTTTTTGGAATTTGGTTAAAATTCTAAATATATACACCCTAAGAAGATGGAAATTAAAGAAATCGTGAGAAAGCAAACACCTTCTTTTAAAGAAAAAAACAAAATGAACATCAAACAGAGCCAAAATGGTCCAAATAAATTCATTGAAAGAAAGAATCACCAACTCGCTGAAATTCGAACGAGAGAATAAGAATAAATACACTTATTAATTAAACCTCATGCATGTATGTATGTATATATATATATATATATATATAGATTAGATTGCAACAACAAAAAAAATGGGAAACAAAGAACAAAAATTAAAAGAAATTATTAATGAAGAATGAGAAGAAAAGAAATAAATATAAATGATGTGCAATCAAAATATATTATTGCAATTGAAAATTGTAATGTTTGTTTATAAATGAAAAGAAGGAAATTAATTAAAAGTGGAAAGAAGAGATGGAAGCAAATGGTTGACAATAATTTGGTTGGTCTTCTCTGTGGGATGAAAAGCATCCCAAAACACATATTTACTTGCATCTGGACAAGTAAATGAATTTTCTTGGTTGCACAAATAGCTCATCTCAAATGTCCCTGTCCCACAGCATGCCTTTCCAGCCACCTCATAACCTATCATTTAAAAAAAAAATAAAAAATAAAAAAAAAAGTCATAAAATAGAAAATTTCATACCAAAAGATCTACTCGAACCGGGTTGGTCGAACTCTCCTATTAACCACCATTAAAATACATACCAAAAAGACCTACTCGAATCGGATCAGTTGAACTCTCCTATTAACCACCATTAAAATACATACCAAGAAGACCTACTCGAACCGGGTCGGTCGAACTCTCCTATTGACCACCATTAAAATACATACCAAAAAGACCTATTCAAATCGGGTCAGTCGAACTCTTCTATTGACTACCATTAAAAATTTGATAACTATCCAAGACAAAAAAAAATATAAAGAGAGAAAGAAAAAGAGGTTTTTTTTTTTTTTTTTTTTTTTCAAAATAATTAGCTGTCAAATTTTTAAGTATAGTCAACAAGAGGAAGATTTTCTTACTAACTAGGTAGGAGAAAACTTTGTTCTTTTTTTCTACGTTGAATTTAGTATGAGAACATTTCTTTTAGTACTATAAATTATAATAGTATCTACGTACTCGTCCAACTCAACAATATTTAAAGTATCATTATTATTCTTTGGTCAATTATAAATATCATAATCAGATCTAAAGTATCAATAGATGTAGCATAGTGCAAAAGAATCTATAGATATAGCAAAGTTTAGATTCAACTCTCATAGTCTATCAAAGATGGACTAGGAGTCTATTAGTGATAAAGTATTTTGCTTTTTTTTTTTTTTTTTTTTTTTTTTTTAAATTATGTCATACTCTTAATTATTATTCTTAAAAGTGTTACCCATTGCAATTACTTTTATTCTCTTAGGGAGCATTTGGGTCTCCAACTTGCCTTGGATGGAGTGGGCTATTGGTCTCCTATTCTAACATTTGAAATTTTCAATTATTATAACTAACACTTAGCTATGCAATAAAACTATTTGAAAACACTCATTGTGATCAATAGTGTATACTATTTTTTAACCATTCTCTCTTCTCATTTGTAAAATATACTAAAATAGTATAGGGTAATTGGGTTGAGTAGCACTTTTAGGAATAATCATTAAGTGTATAACATTTTATAGAAATTATAAATATAGCAAAATCTATCAATGATAGATTCTATCATCGATAGACCCTTATGACTGATAGATTTTGAAGACAGAATTAAATTTTGCTATATATGCAAATTATTCTACATTGTGTTAAATATCTGCAAATATTTTGGGCTAATTGCTTTATTTGCAACTGTCCCAATAGTTTACACTCCAAATAGACTATTATAATCCACAAAACTGTAATAACCAACAACTTGCTATATGTTAACCACCAAGTGGCCCAATAGACCCTTAAATGTGGTTGTTTTTTACGAACATCGAAAAAAAAACCCTAATACTAAAATTTAGAGTAAATTAAAAATGTAGGCAACGCATTTTCAATTTTTTTTTTTTTTTTTTACATGAAAGTTCAAATTATATCTGAATAAACTAAAATTTCAAATTTTTTAGGATAAAAATAATTGTTTGATAATGTATAGATATTAGTCACTCTAGAAAGTGAGTAGTGGCCCAGGCATTATAAATTTGGCATAAATAGTAATAGAGAGAAAGTGAAGGCTGGCAGTGTATTAAAGATTGTGCTACCAAATACCACAAGAAGCAGAATTAATTTGGCTGCCAGATCTGTTGAAGTGAATTTATGAATATCACCTAATTTTTTATGCTGAATGCAATGTGGTGTGTGTTATATAAATGTTGGTTTCTCCTCTACCTAAGGTTAAATTAACCTTAGATATTTTCCTTCCTCTCAATAATTTAATAATTTAAATTTTTATTAAAATTAAGATTGGATGTCAATTTTTATTATGTAATGATTTAATCTTTGTAGACTTATAAAAATATTTGGTTTCTAACTGATTTTAATTCATCTACTGTAAGACGTCTCACTAAACTTCAATAATAATTTTCAGAGTAGGAATTTAAACTGTTTGCAAATTTTAAAATATAAAAATTGAAATTATTACAAAATTGATAAGACGAATTTTTTCTTAGTGAAAATAAATGGTCTAAAGTTTAAGAGTAAAGTGAACGAAGTAATGAGACCCAATACAATTTAGAAAAATTAATAGATACTCAAACTAATAAACGTACCAACTAAGTACGTTTTACGTTGTGCTCTCTCACTTATGGGATTCTCAAGGTTTAATATTGTTTCCACGCATAGTACTACAAATCCTACATTAAAATTAAAGCAAATCAAAATTTTAAAATCAAACGTGTTTGACTTTAATCAATACTATGTTAAAAGTAAGACATTCTAAAAAGAACATATACTAGCATATATTGAAATAATTAATCACATTCTGACCTACAATAACAATCCTAAACTCTCAAAAAGCAACATGTCCATGTTTTGTCCACGACTGAAATTAATATCATAGTTATCAAAGTGTGTCAAATCTAGATTATACTAAAGTTGGGTACGAATCCTATAAGCCTATAGAACATTTATATGATAAAGATGGTCATATGATGTCAAAATTCACTAGAGACTATAGACAGATTAAAAATAATAATAATAATAATAAAAAATAAGGGTCTTACCAAATAAGATTGTTTCTAAAAAATTAAGATTTAACGTATTTGACTTAAAAGCAAAATAATATTATGTTAGGTAAGATTTTGTAAAAAAAAAAAAAAAAAGACATATTAGAAAGTAGAAAAAGATATATTGAAATAATATATCATGAATATTATCGAAATTATCAAGTGTGAAGGATGTAGATTATACTAAATTTGAGTGTGAATCCTTTAAAGCTATAGAATATTGATATGAGGGAAAAATTGAGTAGGTAAAAGAAAAGAAAAAGAAAAAGGGGAATGATATTTCTTACCAAATAAGTAGGGGTTGGTGATGATTTGATAAAAGATTGGATAAGGATTAGCGAAAAGCATAGTAAGAGCAGGGAGTTGGGTATTCAAATCCCAAACAAAAGCTTCCAATTTGTTGTTGAATTCCAAAGCCACGAGATTGTATTTGTCAACACAATCAAAATTGGCCATAACATTTGTTGCTCTTTCAAGTGGCAAACAGCCCATTGGAGGAAGTCCTGTGAATGAAATTTTTCTAACTCCAAGACTGTAAATTTCTTTAATGAAGTTTCTTGCCAATTCCAAAAGAAAATCCTCAAATTCTTGAATTGTAAACTGAAGTCTCCTTCGAGGAATTGTGTAGTAATTCTCTAAGAAATCGTTTGTTCCTAAACTTACTAAATATAATGATTCTTTTATCACTTCATTTGCTTTCTCATTCCCAAGATACCCTCTTAGTTTTCTTTGATACTCCTTGAAAAGCTCCACTTCCTTCCATAGTGGTATCACATTCTGGAAATGTTGTACAAAAAAAACTTTTTTTACTTTTTTTTTTTTTTATTACACAAACATACTCATTAAAAATATTAATTACAAAACTGTTTAAAATATTTACAGATAATAGACTACTATCTGTGCTTATCATGACACATGTAGAAATATATAGTTGCAAATGTTTACAAATATATCGTCGTTTTCAAATATAACAAAATGAGTCAAATTAGTTACAAATATAACAAAATATCATTGATGGACAGTTGATAATGATAGTAGTCTGATGTCTATCATCGATACACAATAACATTTCGTATATTTGAAAATATTTTTAGTAGTTTTGCCATTTAAGACACTCACTCAAATTTTTTTTTTTTTTTAATGTTTATCAAGAAATTAGAGATTTGAATCTCTTACTCATCTACGTGAACTAAAAAAAGAAAAAAAAAAGAAGAAGAAGAAAAAACGAAAATAAAAACTTGAATTTTTAGAGTATGTCTTGTAGTCTTTAAATAATTGTTCGTAGTGGTTTTGATATTTTTTTTTTCCCACCTATTATAAATGAGAAATAAATGAGAAGTAAGGAGTTGAATCTCTATACTGCCTTAGAAGAAGTAGAAATTCCTAAAAAAAAAAAAAAAATAAGAATAATAATAATTAATATCGAAAAGAAATTCTTTTTTTTTAATATGGTATATGGTGGAACTAAGATAGTAGTCACTTGACTTAATAAGACACAAAATTCAAAGAAAAAAAAATTTTTCCTTTTTGAAAATTAAATTTAGCGTATGTTTATAATACAAATGTTTTATTTTAAAAAGTAAATTATTTTAGAAAAAATTAGAGTGATTCAACCGTAGTTTAAAATGAAGTTTTTAAAAAGTGCTTCTTTTTCTCAATCCCGAGGAACCTTTAAACACTGGAATTCAAATGTTTTTTTAAAAAAATTGAAAACTATTTGAAAAAAATCCCAAGAAAACGAACACAAATTTCAAAACAGAGCAGAATGAAATTAGTCGGAGGATGGGATAGGAAGAGGTGCATTGTTGAGTAGAAAACGCTTACTAGGACGTCGGAGGTGGCGTTATCGAAGCCGGTACCGGCGGAGGCGAAGCAGACTCCGGTAGCGAAATCAGCAATAGTAAAAGCAGGATCTAAGTAAGCAGGAATGGTTGGTTTCAAACCAAAAGCTTGAGAAATAAAGTCCGGCGGAACTTTGCCGTTAGAGAACCTTCCGGTGGGTTGTCCGGCGAGGAAATCGCGTCCATAAGGTCTAAAATTACTTTTCAACAATGTCTTAATTACATTGTTATTCCCTGAATCCACAGATGAGTCTCCAAACACAATAATGGCTGGAATCTTAGCTTCAACTTCAACTTCAACTTTGGATGTCAATGTGAAAACTATAAACATGAACAATAATAATAAACTAGACATTATATTATTATGAGAGAAAAAAAAAAAAAAAAAGTGTTCTTTGGGAAAGAAAATGGAAGATATTTATGTGTATGGAGAGTGATAAAGATGGATCGGAGGTTAAATTTTGATATAAATTTAGAGAGAGAGGTGTGGTATGGTGGGAAATTTAATGAGGATTTTGATGGTGGTTGTTGGTCCAACAAATCTACATGCAAAAAGCCAATATATAATTAAACCACGTGGCAGAGTTTTTCAGTTACTACCGGCGGCGAGATTGGCCGCGGTGTAAAATGGTTATAAAACCTTAGTGAATTGGAGTTAGAAATCTTTTGGGTATGCAGACCCAACTTGAATTTGTAAATACTAATACCTCCAAATTCATTTGATTTCAACTATCGAGGATTGTGTTAGATATGGATTGTTTAGTCATCAAAGTTCCTAAGACAAAAGAATGTATTCTTTGGCTACAAATTCGAACAATACTACTCTTCCAATCCTATTTAAATGTTTCTTGACATGCAATTCAATTCATAAATTGTGAAATTCAAGAAGCTCCCTCGTGTGGATAAATTTGAAAAGAACACACACAAAAAATCAAAATTCATTCATATTGTAATCTCACTCCAAAACAAAGTGATAATAAAGTTTTACATAAAGCCTTTCTAGTGAGACAAAAAAAGATTATTTTTGTTTCTAATAAATTCGTTGTTTTAAAAAATATTTTTTACATTTACAAAATTTATAAGACACAAACTTCAAAATTCTAAGAATTTATATTAAATATAAAATTGAAATTTAATTTGGGTTGGAATAGATTAAGCTTGAAGTTATATCATTTGTGTGATAAAAGGAAATTTGAAACCTTTAATCCATTGAGTAGTAGAAAAAATGTTTTGAACTATGAATTTTAGTTCTTTTTATTACTTGGAGAACCTCAACTTAAATTACTTGCAACAATGTTTTGTTTTCATATAATTCATTAATTTTTATTTGCACTCCTCCATAGATAAATGTTTTTAGTTGGAAAAATCAATAAAACCACCTCTCGTTATTTTATTTTCTTTCTTTTTAGTAAGAGGTAGAAAATTGAACTATGAACTTTTTGAAAATGGTAAATAGTTACCTACCATACTAAACTCCCTCAAATTGGACACAAATAGTTAGTATCACAATTTGGTTTATCATCATTTATTATTATTATTAAACAAAGTCAATTATTACATTAAAACTTTCTTATTAAAAAAA
>QLSR01000230.1:148463-159573 GCA_031780015.1 Citrullus colocynthis | reverse complement strand
AAAAAAAAAAAAAAAAACTGAGCTGAAAAAAAAAAACAATAAAAAATGTGAAATATAATTAAAAAATTTCAAAGTAAAAAAATTGGGTGAAAAAATAAATTATTATTATTATTATTTCTGCTACTTTTCAATTCCTATATCTTTTCCCTCCCATCCTCTCTTTCTTTTCAATTCCATCTTCATCTTCTCCGGCAAGGTCTCATACAAAAACCTAACATAAAAATCGATGGTTCTGGAGCCTTCTTTAACTTCGATTCCAGTAATAGGAACCAAAAGAACATCTTCTTCACTTGAATCCCAGAAACATCCTTTACACACCCATACCTCAATTTTCCCTTGATTTTGTTACTGTAATAGACCACCCCATCATCGAACTTCACATAGTACTCGCTTTCGAGTTCGATCTCGAAGCTACCATCGCCGGCGAAGACGGTGTAGGACTTGGAAATGTTGAGGATTAGAGGGAACAGTTAGATGGCTTTTGAGAAGGAAGCAAACTCGTCAATTTGGGTTCGGGTTCGGGTTCGGGTTCTGAAAGCGGGTTTGATGAAGATGGAGAAAGAAAGAGAGAATGGGTGGAGAAAGAGAGGAAAGAGATGAATTGAAAAGTAGTAATAATAATAACAATAATAATTGACTTTTTCCCTTGATTTTTTAAATCATATTTTATTATTTGTTTTGCAACCCACTTTATTTTTTATTTCAATTTAATAGGAGACCTTTTTTAAGTTTTATTCACGTCTCAAGAACCAAAATTGGACATCTAAAACTACATGGACCAAAATGAAACAACCATTAAAGTACATGGACTAAAATGATATTTTAACCTAAAATTAATAATTTACTAAATAAGTTAATTTTTATTTTATTTTATTTTATTTTTTTTGTGTGAACCTTAACTTTTCAATTGTATAATTAATAGATACATCAATTTTTAAAAAGGTGTCCAATAGTACTTATTGGAGATAGTTAAATTTAATATATAATTTAAACATTTTTTAATATGTAAGAGACATATTAGATGCAAAATTGATATTTTAGAAATATATTAGATAAAAAAGTTGACATTACACAAATCTAAAAGCTTATAAGTATAAAGTTGTGCCCCTCCTAACGTGAAATTGTAGATATGCTACTGACGTTGACCCAAACAATATTTGAGCATTTGACCATACAATAAATTAACAAATATATTTGATTGATTCACAAAATGTTATTTGGCTGTCGAAGTCCATAGAACATATATATGATAGATGTGATCCTTTTATGATAAAATATGATGTGATTTATTTATTGGTTCACTTAATATTTTGTGGTAATATTAAGTTGAGTTGCTATGAATTTTGAATAAAGACAACATGAAAATTTCTCACAAAAAATGTTAGGAATTGAACAACTACATTATTGTTGCAGTCATTTTCAAAATTTTCCATATGGAAAATGAATTTAATGTCATTTCATATTAAATTATTAATCTTGTACTCAAAATAATGGGTCATATCACAATAATATATTTGATCCAAACTTACTTTCTTTCCCCCTTATGGTATAAAGCAACAAACTCCTTTATTTCCTCTTTTTCATTTAAAAGCAAGTTTAAATACTATTTTGATTTTGTATTTTTAAAATATTAATTTTGATAACCGTATTATCAATATTGGCTTATTTTAGTTCATATACTTCTAAAATGTTTGTTTTGATCCTTGTATTTATAAAAAGAGACAATTTTAGATTGCTTAATTTCATTTTTATCTCATGGATTTTCAATCAAAATTTTAGTATGACACTTACATTTGATTCGCTCGTGTATGGCTTTCTAAAGATGACAAATAACAATTCCCCCCAAACAGGATAAAATGTTCAGCTACTTTGCTCAACTCCTCAGACTCAACCTCCTCGTGCAGTTCAAAACTAATTATTGTGGAAAGAAAAGATTAATCAAATTCTAGAATATGACAATCGAATTGCTTAATTTCATGTAGTTAAGGTATGACATGTAAATAATTTTTCTTAAAATGTACCAATACATTGGTATTAAAAAATTTTATTGGGCATAAAATGATTTAAAATTTTGCAAATATGCGAAAACAAACATTTTGAAAGTATAAAAATTAAAATGAACTAAGATGAAAAAAAAAAAAAAGAAAAAATTGAATGAATATGAACCACAATGAGCATTTTAAAAATACAAGAACAAAAATGAATCACACTCGACCAAAATTAGTATTTAAACCTAAATACAAAGTGAGCACAAAAGCATCAAGTACTTTTTCAAGACGAACATTTTCTTCTCAAAAATTTCTTTTGTTATGTTTTAAGCAGCTTAAGAATTCAACATTTAGAGAACATAAATAAGATTTTGCTTATAACTACATATATAGCCTTAAATTGAGTTATCAACTAACTATTTCTTTAACTAAATTTTGAAAAAGAAAAATGTAATTACCAAACAAGTACACCTTCATAAAAAGAAAGAATCATTGTCAAAAGGCAAAATGAGATAAAAGATTGCACCCGGAATCATTTCACCATGCTAAAAAAGAGAGAAAAGGTTCTCTTTTGTTAGAGAATTTTGAAATAAAAACTTTAGTGTATTGACCATTTGAAAAGGTAAAAGAAAGAAGGGCAAATTATAATTACAACAATAGTAAAAATTAGACCTAGAAATGATAAAAATTGAACTCTAAAATTTATACAACTATCACCCAATTACTATATTTATATTTATGTAAGTTTGAGTTCACTTGTTATGATTGAGAATTTGAAGGTACAGTAACAACTACCACCATATTTTAGGTGTCTAAAAGTTTTAGACGAAAAAGTGGACACATGGTGGGCAAATGAAGGTAGTAGTAGTGGTAGTAATAGGCTGAACATAACAGAGAACAGAACAGAACAGAACTGAACTTCAAGTTGCAAAAGGAAACTCTTGTTTGGACATTCTGATAAAGCAAATTCCAACAGTTCTTTGTCGAAAAAATAACACTGAAACAAACCCATCATAGCACAAAGACAATCACAGAACACTCATCTAAAAGGGTAAGACTTAAGAGAGAGAGAGAGAGAAAGAGTAGAGAGAGCTGCTGATATTTATGACATTGTATAAGATTAGTGATGAGTCAACAATATCTCACTGCATTTGAGGTACAAACCCAAACAGTAATTTAAAAACCACACCCATTAATCATACAAACCCAAAGTTTGCCACTTTCTGCACCGCTCAAATTAAGTAAGACTCATCACAATTGACAAACTTGTTTGCAGTTGAAAAAGAGAAAAAAAACTATGGATGGATCTTGCAAAAACTATTAAGATGACTGACTTGAGAGTTTTAAGCACTGTCCATTTGGATGTTGCTGCTGGTTGAGTTCCGTGGATTTGTGCCAAAGGGGCTAGCAGAGAAACCGTTTTGAGTTTGGCCAGCACCGAATGTAAACTCGTGGGAAGGTACATCCATGGTCGGGCGGGAAAAGATCGATGTTGCACCAATGCTGTTGAATGGAATTGTAGGAACTGGGTCGCCAGTCTTTGGGAAGCCAAAGCTAAAAGACGGCAGACCAACAGGAGGGAAGATTGGCAGGGTTGGGAGGGAGTTTTCTGCTAATCCAAAAACCTTCTGCTCATACTCTTGCAGCTGCTGATAGACAGCTATTTTCACAGACCAAATATTGTTGATCAGACGATTATTTGCAGATGAAAACATACCAAAAAAGAATAGAAAACGTGGGAAATCGAAGCTAAATGAAATGGAAAACAATCAGAACAGGTTATATGATCAAAACATGGATATTGCATAATGCTTCATTAAAGAGCAAACAGATGCAGTGCAGGCCTATGTGATGGGCAAGACTGAAGAAAAGGTTCTACTATTTGTTTCTTCCAATCCATTTGGTAAAAAAAAAAAATTTCAAATGAGCAATTCATGGTTAGTAGTAGGGGTAAAGACATGCCGGCTTATGGCAGCTCCTGAACCAAGAAACACGCATTAGACTGAATTATTCAGACATTTAAGGAGTATTGAATGACAAAGAAATATTTTCTTATTGAAAAGCAGATAAAGGAACTACATACACTCAGTTAAGTCAACAGATGGTCTCCGCTCTTTCACCCACTGATAACTCTGAGCAAGTCTCCAACCTTTACATTTCATCAAAAACGCTATAACAATAGCTGGAGACCTAAAATACATAAGTTTTACCCATTAGAGATGATAGTTATGCAGATCTAAACTTCTGTCATATGACCATTTTTCTTCTTTGATCCCATGTCATCTGGGTTCATAAAATTGCAGAGTTCCAGCTTTATCTAAGAATAGGGGAGAGGATAACAAGTGTGAATAGTTTCAAACCTATTTTTTCCTGACATGCAGTGCACCAGAACCCGAGCCTTGTCTCTTTCACATAGCTCTGGAAATCATAAGCAACACCGAGCAAGTTAGACCTCTGGAATAAGTGAATGATAGAAAGCTAATGGCATGTTCTTAAACAAAAGTCATTTTTTCAGTGTAATCTTATATTGCATTAAGTAATAGCCTACAAGACAGCCATCAGATGACTATTCTGCATCGTTTTTCAAAAAGTCACATTCGAATGGAGAACGTTGCAACACATGGACAAACCTAAGAAAATGAATTAGCAGATACAGTTCATTTCGTAGAATATAAAGAAAGGGCACCTAGAAATTCAACCGCGTCATCGAAAGGTAAAGTCTTATCATATTGGAGGCAGTGATAAGTGAAGGAGTTCTTGTAGAGATTTTGACAAGCAGGCACAGTCTGCAAACATAGAGTGAGGAAAACCAAATGTCAGACATATTTTTAGAGCACCTAACACATTTCATTGGCAAGTGATAACATATAACACTCAGTAAAAGTAACAAGCATGACTTCTACCGTTCTATGACGTGCGAAAGAGATAACTGTGATATATATTCTACAATGAAACTGCTTTTTAGTCTAATCATCAGCCCAATCAAACTTGTTTTATATCCATGGAATCCGACAACTTGACATCATTGCACTCGGTATAGATAATGCATAATTGATTAGCAAAATACCTCACCCCCTCCATTTGACTTGAGATCTACTGAAGGTGAACAATCATATAGTTCAACACATTGCCATGTACATAAAAGTAAGCCATCCCACTGTTGAACTTTATCCAATGCAAACTAACGCCACCCCAATCCAAAAAAGTTATGCCCATCAAACAATTTTTTGACAGGAACTGTTCCATCCTCCACAAAATCGATACCAAACTAGATAACCTACACCATGAAGCTGAAACAGAGGACTAGAACCCAACTTCATAGACAGCAGTCCTGCAATAGTTTTAACCTCAATGGTCAACTGCCCCATTGAGATCCAATAGACCATAACAAGCAATCTACTAGATGATTCTCGCTCCCAAATTACTCTCAGACCACGCAGAGTTCTCTTGATAAGATGCTAATCGGAGTTGAAATAGAATAGATATAAAACATTCAGAAAACAGAACAATCTAAAAGGCTTAAATCCATCACCTGAAAAAAGAAAAGGCAAGCACCAGTAGCAACCTAAAGTCTCAATCAATTATATGTACTTGATTCAAGAAGGGAAGAATAAAATCTAATGACACAGAGAAGGAAGAAACGAAACGTACGTTAAGAACACGGGAGATTCCTTGAGTCTTCAAAAGTTCAGAGCGTGAAGCGTTATCATAACTTCCCAAATAAAGAAACTCCGGCAAGATCTCAGAAGGAAACGCACTAACTTGCAACGAAGTTTTCTCCGATGTAGCTGGAACCCGATGACCACAAATCCCACAAACTTCCCCTTCTTCGTATTTGTGATAATGGCCACAAACCCCACAAGGGTTCTCTCTTTCCCTCTTCCTCATAGTCTAAAACCGCGATTGAGCTCTGACCCAGATGAGAAAACCTTCTAAATCACCAAAACAAACACCACGGACGATGAAACAGAAAGCCCCCAAATTAGAATACAATCAGAATCGGACTAAACAAGAAGGGAATTAAGCCAAAATCCATATCAATTCCCACCTAGATAGAGACAAAATTAAAAGGGTTCAAAAGATGGGTTGTTATGAGAGGCGAAAAACAAACAAAAAGCGCTTCTGCAGCAGGCAGCAGATAGAGAGAGAGAGAGAGAGAGAGAGAGAGACGCCGATTCAGAAGGGCGTTACCACGAAGCTTCTTTGATTTAGAGATTGCGTGAGGAAGAGTTTTTGAATTTGGGTGTGGTGCGCTGCCTGAGTTCTGCTTCTGACAACGAAAACCCAAAAGAGATCAACAGCTACTATATATGAATCGCTAGATACAGACGGATGACATCACAAAACGCAGGGTTTCTTCAAGATTCCCCAGATGCGTTGGGTTGGACATGTGATAAACTCCATACAAAGTTTTAAAAAAACAAACTTTCTTTTTCCTACTCTGATTTTTCTCTGCTTCGTAAGATTCATTAACCTTCATAACATTATTCAAAGATCTCAATTGATTTCCTTAATTGTTGATCTGATATATAATTGAAAGTTCTAAAGATTGATTTCCAAACATAACCTTAACCACCTTTTGAAATCTGATTCTTAATTTTTTTAAAAACAGTTTGTAGAATTAGATATCAGTGAAAGAATTTTAGGAACCAAATGTTTTGTATCATGGATGAACCACTAACTTGAAAATACAAATCGGGTAACCTCGGTGCTAAATTGTAATTGTTGGTTGCTGCAACCAAGGTTTACACTAACTTCCAATCTCAAACGTACAGAAAAAAATGAAATCAAAGAAAACTTGCTTAGAGAAAATAAAAAATAGAGAGGAAAGAGGACTTTTTTGTCCATCTTAGAACCAAAATAATTGTCCTCGATTTACAGAGAAATTTTTTAGATCTAAAATTAATTTTAGATATGTAATGATTAAGCATATTAAAATATTAGATTGGTAACCATCAAACGGTTACAAGATTTGTAACCATCAAAACATTTTTATTTCAAATTTGTAACAGATCACATAATCAAATGTAGAATTCATTATAATGACAAGTCATTCCCAATAATAAGTTATACATCCAATTTATTCCTCACATGGCCAATATATATACATACTATATGTGTGTATATATATGGGAAATTAGAAAAATCAAATATTAGTTATACAACCAATATTTTGCCAAAAAAAAAATTTGACAACATGTGGAGTGGAGAAATCGAACCTGATCTCGAGATCGATCTTATAAGTTTTATGCCAGGTGAGCTAGATTCATTTTGGTAGTTATATATCCAATATATTTCTCATATAACCAAAATTTATATTTTAATAACATTGTCAAGTTGAATTTAGATCAGTTAGCATACGAATGTGTAACTGCAAAGTCTATAGTTCAAATCTCTCTACACCAATTGTACTAAAAAAAATATTTTATATTACTAGTCTAATATAATCAATTTTTTAAAAAAATAGTACCTCTATTGCAAATAATTATCTCACATTTAACAAATACTATAGAGTGAACACAATATAAATTTATTGCAACTAATTATTTGAGAGGATAAGATATACCTTTGGTTCTTTTAAGTTTGAGCTTTATGTTTATTTAGTTTTAATAAACATTTTTAATTTGTGAAGTTTTAAAAATAGTTTTAAATAGTCTCTGAACTCATTTCACTGTTAGTTGACCAAACAAATTGTTCAACAAACTTGAACAATGGGGCAATTTTAAAATAAGTGATAAAAATATAATATTTTCATATTAACTTTGTTAAATCGAAATGTTGATATTGGCTGTTTTTATAAAAGTATCAGGAACTAAAGTGACATTTCCAAAATATAATGGTATTTGGCCCAATTTTAAAAGTTACAACCATCCAAAACTGAACTCTTTTGAAGTCTGTTTAAATTGACTAGAAAAAAAAAACGTTTCTAAAAAAAATCATTTTTATTTAAATCCTTCTGCTCAAAATTGTCTAAAGTATATTTTAAAAACGTTTTAGAAACTATTTTGAGAGATTATCAACCACTTTAATTTTTAATTTTCAAAATTAAGCATTTGAAAAACCAAGCACTATCCTAAACTTGAATCTATAATTTGGTAACTGTTAAAAAAAAAAAAAAAAAAAAAATCGTTTCTTTCTTACCATAGCTGTGAGGTTATCCAACTTTATGAGTAATAACTAATAATTAACCAATCATGTTGTTCCACGTCACTGGGCCCCACACATATCCAGTGCAGAGAATTTTCTTTTATCTTCTCCCCTTTTTTCCCTCTTCCAAACGTAATTTCTACGCCTTGGGTGATTGTTCTTGCTTTGGCTTGATTGTTCATTTATGTAAAATTTGGGGGATTCTCTATTCTCAGAATCACTCACTGTTAAAGTTATTTTTGTCATTCTCAAACCACTCTAAACTATGTTGTTAATCATTCAAAATCAATTCTAATGATATAAAAGTTACATTTAAAAATTAAAAATTAAATATTAAATACATTTTGACTCATTAAAGACATATTTCAGCATGATTTTGCATATGACAAGAATGATTTTAACAACTCTCAAATATACACTATAACATATAATCGAGTGTCTTCTTTTTACTTCATAAGAAACACTCCTGGAATAGTTTTAACAGTCTTCTTTACAGCAGAAAGCTAATAAAAGGAAAAGTGATCTCTCCATCAAAGAAAAGTTGTGGTTGGGGTTTAGCAAGCTTTTACATCAACCAAACTGCAAATAAAGCCAAAGCTATCGCCTCTAGATTTTTCATGTGCTAAAAAAAAAAAAAAAAAAAAACCTTGCTTTCTTATCGTTATACCAATCCTAATTCTTGAATGAGACTCGAGATCTATAATACATTATTGATCAAAATAATATGACCTCGTAAAAACAAGAAATTACACCACTCATTCTTGTGACAGTGATGTCTCCCAATCACTCCTATGATATGCTGTTTATTAGTACTGTACTCAACTAGAATGATGTTAAACGTTAAGACCACAGATGCTAAAACTGGAACTTTCCCTTCATCTCCAGTATGATGAGCGATAGCAAACCATGTCGAGAACGAGTAAAGTGAAAGGTTCATGCACGATTGTCCCGAGCAATTTATTCCTTCACCCTAGGGACCGAAGGACCCGACAGCAAAGAAAGATATCTTAATTGAGATGGGGATGGAGACTAGAGAGTGGGACTGTGTGTACTTGGTTGTCTTGCAGGTGCATTAATATGCATGTGTTGTGGTTTGGAGGTGCTTTAAGGTTTATAAGGAAAAATAAAGGAAGAGAGGTCCAGGCTAACTACATCAGTGTACCAAGGCAGAAATTTCACCTGCCCTGTCCGGTATGTGTTTCAGTCCTTAAATTGTCTCTTTCTTTCTTCCATTTGATCCCATTTCAGGTTTTCACCTCAAAACTGGATATTTCATTCTGCTGATAGCAATAGTTCAACTACAGAGAGAACACAGAGGTCCAAGGGAAGGAAATGGTCATGACTATTCTATCATGAACTATCAAGATTTTAAGTGGGTCTTTTGGTTCAGTTTTCTGGCTAAACCCAAGCTATCGTTTAAGAAAAACTGATGCCGAAAGCCGAAACTACTGCAGCATGATAAAAACTGGTCATAACCAACAAAACTGACCAAAACTGAAATGACAGAAATGGACAAAGTATATTCAGATCCAATCAGTCAAATAAAATTTGTACCTTATCTTATGTGAAACCAAACTAACCAACATGTATGATGTATAGCTTAAACCGACTGAGTCGAATTGTGGACCTTTTTGGTTCCAGCTTCTACCTCTATATGAATTATAACTTCAAACATGTGGCACTATGGCTATTAACGAGGCAAAGTAAAGTTGTTGCAAAGGGCCTAATGCCAAAGGAAACAAGAATAAATTTACAGAGAAATAGTTACCTATGTTCCAGTTTCTCTGTTTTGATGCTAAATAATTACACTTTGGTAACCATCGATCCATATCCTACACTAATACACTGACTTGAAACCTTCAGTGAGAGGAACCACTTTTGCCGTTACCTTCGACTGCAGCTTTGATACAGCTTTACGGATGTCCTGCAATTCAAAAAGCATTTACTCGTCTGTGATTTGCTGACATATGACTATATTACTATTAGGCCCCATCCCAAAAATTAAAAGCAATATTGGATTATCTTGTAATCTAATTTTAAAAGTATTAAAATCTAAAAGTATGCCAAACTATACACACACACACACATATTAAAAAGTTGAACGTGTCCCCCACGTGTTGTGTCCTTTTCCTTTTTTGAAAACAAAAGACGTGTCACTGTGTCTGTGTCGTATCGTATCCATGTCCCGTGTCCGTGTCGTGCTTCTTAGGTTCAAACTATGACTTCTTGAAAACTTAATGGTAGAGGTTCAATTATGTTTTGTTTTAAGAGAGAGGAAACTGATTATCCAGCTAATCAATCAAATAAGCATATAAGATTGAACGTGGGCATGCCTAATAGAGAGTGAACACAAAAAATCCAGCACGAAGCCCACAGTTGTGATGTGAACTAATGCATGTTAAAGACTTAGCATCATGAATGCAGCACAAAATGAACTTCATTAAAATAAGTTTCACCTCTATATGGTATCGGGATGAAAAATGGGTAAGAAGAATAGCCTTATTTCGAATCCACTGTGCATTTTCAATGATCTGCAATTTTGCAAAATCATAGTCAATAAATGAGTATCTGTAATGATTATTTGACCACAAGGTGAAGATACAAGAACAAAACTTAAAAGATGATCCATTGAACAGACATTAGAACAAGAATTGGGAAGGATTTACATTCCTCATCATAAAAACAGAAACAAATTTCATAAAGGACATTAAATGGTCAGTAATGTAACAAAAAAAAAAGGACAAATACATAAAAGGCGACGACCAATGCTTCAAATACCTCAAATATGTGAGTATGACCGTGTTGCCGTGCGTGTTCTATGCTAACTGCTTCATCCAGAAAAGTTGCCTGTTTAAAGAGGATTTATCAGTAAGATAAACAAATTTTAAGGCAGTTTAAAGCAAAAACAACTACGTCCGTGCGTTGCCTTTTTCTTTTCTTGTTTTTCTTTTTTTTTTTTTTTTTTTTTTGGGGGG
>QLSR01000230.1:80869-146564 GCA_031780015.1 Citrullus colocynthis | reverse complement strand
GGGGGGGGGGGGGGGGGGGGGGGGGGGGGGGGGGGGGAATGACAAAAACAGAGCAAACATTTTACACGCATGGCAATTGCTGGAACAAGTTATTTTCTTATCAGAAATCATTACGGAGTATTGATGATAATTTAGAATTGTAAACAAGCTGAACCAGAGTCCACCTATACCTCAGTTATAAGAACTTTTGCCCTCAATGCATCGGCATTACGGGGGTCAAGCATAAAGTCTGTCGTTGTATCACCTGTGAAGGCCACCTCCGGAGACAATATGGTGTCTGTAATCTAAAACAAAATTTCAAAATCAAACCAATGCCAAATGTAGAAAGACTAAATAATGATACGGCTATTGGTGCAATGCAATACATGCCTCAACTCCAGATTTCTTTAGCTTCTCAATCTGTTTCCCCTTAAGATGCATGTATTGCTTCTTCAATTTTTTTCTAACTGAATAAATCACATAACCCTGCAAAAAATTGAATAGTCATATGTTATACTTATACAATTAGATGAGAGATACTTTAACATTGAAAAAAAAAACTGTCATTATCAAACCTGAACCCAGCTAACTTTTGTAACCAGATAAAATGTACAATCCTAAAAGTTGGCCATCGATCACAAATCACATACTGGCCCCAACAAAAAGACAGTTACCTACTCTTGGTTCAAAAGAATATGGTAATGCAAACAGGGTCCTCGCTACCATTCTAAAGCCAAAAATATGCATGCACTGGAATTTGCTACCCAAGTATTCTTTCTAAAGAAGGCAATCACAATCAACTATGAGAAATAAGATTCCTCAAACTACACCATTTAATAATTATTTCCGATACTAGAAGAGCCTGTTCACTACAAGAACCCTATTACCAATTTTCCTTCCTGTAAATGAAAAGTTGAATAGACCTCAACTCTCAAGTACTCTAGAATCTTTAAGGTCCCCATCTACATCACTACATGTATAAAATGGATAATATGGCGTACTATGTAAATAGGAGAAATATCCTTGAAAGTTGAGTATTCCAAAGAAACACTTTTCCTCCAGCAAGAAAGAGAGACAGGGAGATCATACCTGGCTTGGTATCACATGCTGAGTTTCAAATGCTCTGCAGACGAGGTTATTACGCATTTCATATGTTTCTCCTGGATTCAATTATGCATCAGTATTTCACTTCAGACAAACGAAGATGCACAGTTCAGTCAAAATAAGGAACAACTAAGCTAAAACAAGAAACCTACCTACATCTAATGCAACCAGATCAACGTCCAACTCCACCTGGCCCATGGTCCTGTGAATCTCAAGTAGTTTTTCCACATCTTCTTTAATACAAGCAGGCACAAATACTGTAGGAGGACTTAAACTATATAAACCACGACTAGCTACATACATTGGTAGCCCACCCTGAACCAGAACAAGTTGAAAACCACCATCACTAACATAAATTGGTGCTGATTAGTCACTTAACTTTTTTTTTTCCAAAAAAAAAAAAAAAAAAAAAAGCGACTACCATGAGCTAATTCAAGCCTCGTTTGGTAATCATTTTGTTTTTTGTTTTTGGTTTTTGAAAATTAAGTCTATTTCCTTACATTTTCTTACAATGATTTACATCTTTCTTGAGCACAAGAGTTGGATTCTTAGCCAAATTCCAAAACAAAAACTACTTTAAAAACTACTTCCTTTTAGGTTTCAAAACTTGGCTTGGTTTTTGGAAACATGGGTAAAAAGTAGATAACAAAACAATAAATTTAGAGGTGAGAGGGGTGTTTATAGGCTTAATTTTCAAAAACTAAAAACTAAAAATCAAATGGTTACCAAATGGAGCCAAGTAATCCATAATTTAAGAAGTTTAATCTGAAACCACTACACCAGTCCGTTTTCAACTTTTATCTTAGCTATCTATTCCTAGTTAGTAATCGTTACTAATTAGCAGATAATGCTTAAACCCCAACCTAAAAAGCATCTGTAAAGATAGTTCTGGTTATTGGATAAAGAAAAAGTTTACAATGCTTGAAGAAATCTAGTTCTGAGTTCCCTCGTCAGCTTAGTTTAGAGATTATAAATAGCACATACTATTAACTGCGTAGAGATGAATGCATAGTGAATAGTAACTTAAAAAACCTTTAGTGAAGTTACAACAATGATAATAGAAGCGGACAAGGTTCGCTGGTTCAGCTAAGGAAGCTTACAATGTGATCAAGATGGCCGTGAGTGATAAATACAAAGTTTTGCTGAATGGCTCGAGATGGGCACCTCCCAATATCAAATGCACACTTAAATTCCGGAATGATAACACAAGTTTCTTGCCCACCAACTGAAATTCCCTCGATTGAATACCCTTCTAAATCGACCCCTTTTCGATTAACCTGTGACCGTGCTCTCCGGTACTCTTCTTCGACGCCGATTGTAGATAAAAGACCCGAATCTCTTAAGGAATTTACAGGATTCACATGAGTTTGGAGAGTAATTCCCTGAGGTTTCGGTGTCTGTAAAATGGGTTGATGAAATGGGAAAATTTGAGGAGCTCTCAGAGGCGAAATGGGCATAGAAATTTGCATCTTCTAATGGGTTGGAAGGGAATTACATAAGATTGTGAAAGACGACGGAATTGGACCAAGAAATGGGGTTTAAGGGAGGTTTAATTGGTCTCACAGAGGAAACGAAAACAGAAGAGCAGAGAAAGTGGATATGTGCTTGGAGGCTGCAGCTGGTTGTGAAGATGGGTTAAAGCGCGAAACTTTTCTCCTCTCTCGACGACAAGTTACATATAGGCCAAGTTACCGATACCAATTCGTAACGAAAGTTGATGTAATTGCAAGGAAATTACATTCATAGATTATCATAATGAACTAGAATGATCAATGTAGTTAATTTTTTTATTACATTTATTTATAATTATGAATTTGTTACATCACTATTACTATTACCGTTTGAACCTAAATAGTCACGATAACAGTAAATACGATAGATTCATACTTCTCATATAGAAACAATAATGGTAACGATAACTTAATTTTGAAACGCAGACAGATTGATCACTCTTCGCTCGTCAATCACTTTACATTTTTCGACTACAGATTGAGCAATGGACCCCACATATCAATACAAGTATGAAACACGGGATAAACAATAGCAAACATAATTGATTAGGGCCCACTTTTCAAATTACTATTCATTTATTACTTTTTCCTTAGTGTAAACATAACCTAAATTTCTAAATTATGTAAAATATCCTTAAACTTGACATTTGTTTCAAGGGTACCCTTATGTTTTTAAAAGTTCCAATATTAATCTTGAAATCTTATAAATGTTTTAAAACTATTATTGGAACAAAATTTATTTAGGATTTCAAACAATAATCAAGACTTAAAACTGTATGGTGATCTATATTTTCTTTTTAGGTCACTTTCACATCATTTTATATCCCAATATTGATCCAAAATTTTAAAGAATTTATATTCAAGGGTACTTTTGAAACATCTGTAAAAGTTCAAGGTATTATCGCTACTTTTAGGTATAAGGATATTTTTTTAACAAATGATAAAGGTCAAAGGCATATGTTTATAATTTGACATATATAAAATGTATCAAAATGTCCGCCAAATTTTAGATAATGATTTTCAATACGATACTTCATCATTCAAATTTATTAATTTCACTCACGATAAATATATATTATGTATCGATGAAAGGGAGTTTAAGATAAAGAGTGAAGTTATTTAGTTATAAGATTATTTAGTCACTGAATTTTTTTTTTTTTTAATGAAGTCCAAGAAATGTCGCAAAAATTTTCAACTAGACCATCTATTCAAAAGATTGTTCGTGAAAAAATTGTTATGACAATTAATTACTTGTTATATATATAACATAAAAGAATTAATATAGTATTATCAATATAACACTTAATTGATGTAATATAAGCAACTTTACACTCATCTCATCAACTTATTTCTTAGTTCTCAAATCATTTTCTTTCAAAAGTTTCTTCTTCTATTTTCATTGTTGAAAAAATAAATTGGGATAAAACTTTTACTATATTGCGAGGTTAAAGTTGAATACATTACATCTATTTATTTGTTTTATTCCGGAAAGAAAGTATAAAGTTGAATACTAACCATCTTAAGCTCCATCTTAACGCAATGATAGTAATGAAACTCCTGCAATTTCATTCTTTACATCTTTTGATGTGATATAGAATTCTTGACTTTTATAGGTATGTTGTTTGATGTAAGGCCTAAACTTACTAGCATGAGGTGTGTCATCACGCTCACAAGTACATGCATGCAAAATTGTAGGATATCGATCTTGATACAACTGAAGCACGAGTAAGAACAGTAAGTCAAGGCGATATAGAAGAAAAACATGTGAGCTAACAAATTTGTACCATGTAAGGTCATAGCCGGCATGACAACATTAGCACACAACCAAAGTTGGTGGCAAGCACATAGGTGGTTACACACCAAGCATAACATGTGGGACAGGACTAGTGTGGATAATGCATGAAGAACTACCTAACCTATTAGACTAGCCCACTACACACGATAATTGCACACTATTAAATTGTCCATTGATCCAAAATCTTAAGCAAGTGGGTGAAGACAAATTTAATTTTATCATCCAGTACACACTAATATACAAAAGTGTGTGCATAGAGCATAGAACTAAAGCACGCAAACACGTTTAGGAGGCTAGCAAACACCCAAATACACTTAAAAGACATTGGCAAATACAGTAACACTAGACAGCACTAGATGAGGTGAAGATGGCATAAGAAAGGTGTAATCTTCTAACACAATTATTTATTTATTATTTATTTTTTTTATTGAGCACTCATAAGTCGTTAGCAGTTTAATGGGCCAAACTTGTTATTTAATTTAAATATCAAAATTTCTTTAAATAATGGTTTGATAGTTTTAAATAAAAATTAACACGTGGGGGATAGAGTCTTATTTTACCCTCATATTATTGAAGGAAAAAAAGAAAAAGAAAAAATTATTTTATACCCTAAATTTCAAAATCAAATTTAACTCTTAATCTTATTTATGTAAACTCAAATTTTGCAGATGGTGTCAATTTTAACTTCAAACTTTCAATTTCATCCATTTAAAACTCAAATTTGTGAAATTGTTTTAACTTTAATCTTAGAGTTTTAGTTTCATCAATTTAATACTCTAACACTCAAATTTGTGAAATTGTTTTTAACTTTAATCTTAGAGTTTTAGTTTCATCAATTTAATACTCTAACTTGGAAGATTTTTTTTTTTTTTCAATTTTAACCCGGATGGGATTCAAGTCCTAAATCTACACCTTCATGTCACGGGGCACAAGTTTTATATAGGGGTAATTGCATTTGGTAATACTTTTAATAATAATAATTAGGTGTATCGCAATATTTTTAAAGAATTACAAATATAACAAAATATATCAATAATAGACTCCCATTAGCAATACAATATATCGATGGTAGACTTTTACTAACAATATAATCTATCATTGCTAAACTATGAAAGTTAAATCTAAATTTTGCTATATTTGCAAATTCTTTTGTATTAAATCTAAATTTTGCTATATTTGCAAATTCTTTTGTATTACAGACACATTTAATTTAACTTTGTAATTAATAGTATCCATTGACTACAAAACTGTGATTAATAGTTACTACTAGACATCTTTTCTAAATCAATGTAGAGATTTTAAGTTTCAATTAGTTAGTGTCCAATAGTATCTTTTTAAATTAAGGTAGCTTTCAGACATTTTATCTCATGCGATACATTTCTAAATTTCTTGCTTTGATGTCTACTTTCTTCATCAAACAGATCTCTAAATTTTGTTATCTATCTCTACCAATATTTTAAAAAATCAAGCCGTTTTAAAAACCAAAAAACAATAGATCTTAAAAACTTGTTTTGTTTCTGAAATTTTGCTGAAAATTCAACTAATATGAAAATCACCCTGTAAAAAATTGAGAAGAAATAAACTAAATTTTCAAATTTTCAAATACCAAATTGTTACTGTTACCAAATAGGGCCTCAATATTCCCACTTCTAACATCTCTCTTAATTAAGGGCTTGACCTCCTTTAAATAATTTATTTTTCTCATACTTTCTGATTCCATTGATCCTTCTTCATATATATTTAGAAGAAAAGAAAAGGAGGAAAAAAAAAAAAAAAGCAATCCTTTTACAAGAAGGTTTTCTCTAGGAAAACATTTGTTCCATTGAATTAACCGCGGTATCTGTTTTCTAGTCTCTTCCTTCCCACCACTTTGAATGTATACAATGACAATACAAATACAAGACGAAAAGGTTGGCCAAAATGTTAAATATAAATCAGTTATAATGAAACAACAAAAAAAATTTTGGTAGGGTGTCAGTGGTTGACCTTCTAACTCTGTTAAGATGTCAGATCTAAGGCAACACCTCAGTGAAGTTTTTTTTTTTTTTTTTTTTTTTCCTAAGAGTCTAATCCTCGAAAATACAAGATGCCGTATCAGAGAAGGTAATAAATAAATAAATAAATAATAATACAATAATTAAACTGAGTAGATAAATACCTGAATGGAATAATTAACAAGAGCTTAAAATGCCATCCAAGTGGAGCACTAACACAGAACTTCATAAGCAAATTATTACATCAAAACAATATCCGACTATTACAAGTAATGAAGATGGCTACAATGTAAGGGGTGGAAGAAAGGGAGGGAGGGAGGGAGGGAGGGAGGAGACATATTTGCAATGTTCTTCAGCAAGAGCAAAGCAATTATTTTCACTTGGAAACCAAAATTCTATTTAGTAGATCTGAAGCACAACCCATTAAATGCAAAATCAGTTGCAAATGATAGCATTTGCCACTTAATGTGTTTCTGATCTACCACAGCTATTCTCTATACTGAGAATTGAGTCCATTAATAGAATTAAAGATGATAAATGACTTAGCTTATTATAAAATCTCCTAACTGCAGTCTTGCACATGGGTCTTAAGAATTTTTCTAGATTGAATCACTTACTCATGGTTGAAGACAAATAAAAGTTCCAAAATATAGAGGCCACAGACATGAATGCCACCCGGCCTTGGAGAGGCACAACCCTGTAAGATGCCACAAACGGTTCAGTCAAATTCAAGATAATGTCCTTAGTTGCAAGAGTTATAAACAGAGAAGGCTGACTCTCAAATCCTTAAATTTCTACTCTTCATGAGAAGAATAAATCATATACCAGGTTCATCGGACTCATCGGAACAAGATCAGATACAAAATTTTGTGGTTCAAAGATATAGAAACATCGTAGAGTAAAAGATGATATTGTGTTACAAGTGTTTTGACTCATTAACTACAAGTTTAACTATATCTACTAAAGGCCCTGTTCCAAAATACAACTTAAGTGGCTTCATATGTTCTTTGATTGTTCTTTCATTCAACCTCATGAAAGGTTGGCCATTTTTCCCAAAAAAAGGTAGATTGAGTAATTGGAAGAGAACCCACAAGGGGGTAACTAAATATGAACAATTACCAAAAATTCAATATGCTGACAGGAATCCAGAACCTAACCCCTGCAAAAGAGATCAAAAAGTAATTTCATTAAACTCGTGTCCTTGAGGCAACAGAAGGCCCTACTCAGAGACGTTTTTTTTACCAAATGACAATGTAGGGAGAGCATCTTTTCGATACATGTCAGGAAGCTGGGAGAGTTTTCCTAGCCAGAGACTGTTCCATGCAAATACAACACCAATAACGGTTGGACCAAGAACAATTTGGTTCAAGATAACCTGAAGAAAAGGAGTTCATAGAACTGTTATACATGCTTGATGCTCAACTTCAGCCGCTAAGAACTATTAACACCAAACTGACAACCAGTTGTACCTTAAGAATAAGGTTCTCCACCGATTTCTTGGGCAAAACGTGATCGAGATAGTTGTACCATGCATAGGATCCCGGACCATAAAGTAGAAATCCATAAGAAGCCATTCGCAAAGACCGAATCCAATCATGTTGTGAAAATATGTTCATCTGGAAAAAGAATTTTGATCCAAAAAAAAAAAAAAGAAAGAAAATTATTTAAAGACGACTTTAGAAATGCGTCAATGAGGTCTTAAACAGAAGCATTGTAGGCCAGAAGTGGTAGATCCAGCATGCACAGAGCAAATGCCCTAAAACAAATTATCTACTGTAGACAACAGTTCTACAGTTGGGTCCAAGAGAATTGGCCCGTTGAAGTTCAAACGGGCAAAATTGAAAGAGCTGGCCCAGAAAACTTGAGCAGCTACACAAACACGTACATTAAGATGCCCTAAGTCTCCGATTACAGAACAATTCGAATTTCAAAATTTGAAGTCCAGAAGCAAAGAGACGGAAGCTAACCTTGTCGGCCGAGGCAGAATCAGAGAGAGAAGTTGAATTCAAAGCGATTCCCTTACGCCATCGGCTTATGGACTGAGCAATGATGTCGCCGGTGAGAGCGAGACAGCCGGCCGTCGAGTACTGCTTTAGAGGGAAAGGGTAACCAGATCCACCAGTTGCCTGCAAGGAATTAGAGGACTTGGGTTCGAATCGTCTCTTCTTGTTTCGAGAAGTTTTGGAATCGGGAAGAAGGAAGTTCCAGCCCCAGAGGCCGCCATTGCCTCCGCCCAAAACGTCCATGCCGGAAACAGAAAGGGACTGAATGAGATAATGAAGCAAATTATTTGACCGTCACAGAAAAAGCTTCCGCAGCGGCAACGCATGTGCTTTTTGTGTACTAAGCAAACCCATCATAGCTTTCATCAATTCAAGTGTGTACCCTTTTATACCCCAATATTTGCTTCCCCACAAATATCTTCCTTCTACAATGATTACACTGAATAATGTAAATTTTTAAAATTTAAATAAAAAATTGGTTCCACTTGAATTATTAATTTACTATTTAATTATTTTGTGATACCCATATAATATTTAAAAGTTTAATTTTTTTAAAAAGATTTCCACATTAGAAATTTTCTCCGATTTTTTTTTTTTTTCATATTTCAGATTCAGTTTGAGGTGAGTGAGGGTCATGGATTAAGTTTAAGTTAAAATATCATTTTAATTCATATCGTTTAATTATTGTTTTTTTAGTTATTGTACTTCTAATAAAACTTAAAAATAGTTTCTACAATTTAATTAAAAATTAGGTAGTAAACAAAAATAATTGAAAAAAGAAAAAGATGTGAATAATGATTAAGTATTGACTGCTCATTGAGTGAGTTGCATTCATGAAATTTGAAGTTTATCCTTAGAATGACTTCACTCCTCTCTAGAGTGGCTTGGAGCCGTTATCAAAATTTTGCCCATGTGACGTAATAATATATTTAATTTATTTATCTTATACATTAATTTTAAATTATGTTTATTATAATAGGTGCCGTTGATGCTAAAATTTAAATAGAAAAATGCACTTAACCTTCATGTGACACCAAAGTGAATTTGTTTTAAGTGGATCAAACGTAGCTTACAAAAAGAAAAAAACATGCATTATTGTGGTACTTGTCAAATATACTCCTATGGTTAAGTTAGAAAGTGAAATAGTGTAGAAGCTAGGGAGTTAACCCCATATGAAGCTATAGTGATGTATTTATGGAGGAAGTTGACCTAGATTATTTGATAGAGTTTTAAAGTTACCTTAGGATAATTGTATAACCTAACATACTCATAATCAAGTTAAAGCCAAGCATCTCTCCTAGGCCCATTTTGATTTTAGGGGCATTTCTTTGGGTTGGGCATGTGTGAGACATACTCCATTAACCATTATGCTAGGGTCGGCCTCAACCTGGTATTCGCCAGTGCCAAGTGCTATTTTTGGCTCAAACTTGGGATCTTGTTCCTTCTATTCTTATTTTATGTCAATTATACCTTTGGTCTAAAATTACTCCTATCCATTATTATTATTTAGAGTGAGGTTGACTTGTAATAAGATAACAAAATTACAAACCAATAGCACCCTCATCAATTATCCTCATCCCAATAACAAAGAATAATATTATTAGATTATGATATGCACATGCAATCCAAAATCTAAGAACGAACATGAAGATGAACGTATTAACTTAATAATCCTTCAAATATAAACCATAATATTCCATCCTGTTCTTGAAACCACCAACGTAGGGAATCGGCCAACCGCACAGCCGCTCCAAATCCTTCATCGATTTGTGGCTATCTTCAACATCAACTCTCCGCTCCAACTCCTCCAAAGCTTTTCGAGCCGCTTTTCTAACTTCTTCCATCGAAGTAGGAGTTGGAGGTTCCTTGATCTTCCTCGGCAAAGCTTTTTGGGTGGCTTATGATCTCCGTTCTTGAGTCGGAGTCGGAGGTTTCTTCTTCCTCGACAAAGCCTTTGGGGCGGCTTCTGGTGTCCGTTTTTGAGTCGGAGACCGGAAGTTTTTCCGCAATGTAGGTCGTCTTTAGTTTTAATCTTTCAGTTAGAGAAAGCTGTCACTGTGCTTTCAAGATTGTAGTTGCAAATCTACTCTTCAACATACTCGCTCGACTATTATCTGATCGATGTTTTCATCGTCGACACTACTTTTGCTTTCTTCGGCTTCTCGATCGTCGCCTTGGCCTTGGCCTTGGATGGTCTGATGGGAGTGGAAGAACTATTCACCTTCGTCGCAACCACACGCTTCGTCATTGTTCTCTTAATTATAATTCAAACTAAAACAATGGCAATTAATTCTGCGATTACAATATATATAGAGGAATAATTTTAAAGAAATTAAGAAATCTTTTATACATTTATATCCCTTTCAATATTGCATTATAATCCTTAAATGCGCGGCATTTTTTTTCTCAAAAAAAAATCGCGGCCATCTTTTAAACTTATTTTAAATATAAAAACTATGATAATTTTGGAAAACTTAACTTCAATTATTGCCACGTGTTTGTTTGTATGTAAGCAAATTTCTGACTGACGTGGCATATAATTTTCAAATTCAGGACCCATATTGTTTAGAACTTGGGAGTAGAAATGTAATTTTTCCAAAAATCAATAAATAAATAATACACAAACTATGTATTCTCAAATAAATTTAAAGCAACCATACCTAATTCAATGCTTTTATTTTCTTTATACACCAAAAAAAAAAAAAAAAACAAAAAAAATTTTTTTTTTTTTTTTAAATTATATTATTCTTTGAACCCAAGAAAAAAAAAAAAAAAAACTTATAGGTTTCACCAAAGTTTTTTTATTTATTAATACAATTTAATAAAAAAAACAAAAAAAATTTTTTTTTTTTTTTTAAATTATATTATTCTTTGAACCCAAGAAAAAAAAAAAAAAAAACTTATAGGTTTCACCAAAGTTTTTTTATTTATTAATACAATTTAATAAAAAAAACAAAAAAAATTTTTTTTTTTTTTTTAAATTATATTATTCTTTGAACCCAAGAAAAAAAAAAAAAAAAACTTATAGGTTTCACCAAAGTTTTTTTATTTATTAATACAATTTAATAAAAAAAACAAAAAAAATTTTTTTTTTTTTTTTAACTTGCTTAATTGATTAATTTATGGTAATTTGTTTAATTGGGATTCGAAACTTGATGTTCATTTTATACTACTTTGACTTGTTCTGTGGCATATATAAGTATATGATCAATGTCATTCCTCTCACTCTTTCCTTTTACAAGTCACTTTTGAAACTTAAATTTTAATTAGTATACAACACTTTTTTTTTTCTTTTAATTGCATTGGATTAAATACGATGAATAAACAGAATTGTTATTCTCAAATAAATTATTTATTCTAGAAATCGTGGAAAAAACTGTTATTATTATTGTTATTATTATTATTGTAGAGATGGAAGAAATATCATGTCATTACCGTTGAGCTAAGCTCACTTAGCTTGAAAAAATATTATAATGTGTGTCCATTAAACAGTAAGACATATTTAGAATAAATTTGATATAAAATTCAGGCAAAATTTTTCTTCAAAGATTTGGTAACTATTTCATTTTTTGCTATTTTAATTTTTTGAAAACTAAGCCTATTTTCTCTGATTTGCATTTTTCTTAAGTAAAAAATTTGAATTCTTAACCAAATTTCTAAAATAAAACACATGTTTTAAAATACTACTTTTTTTAGTTTTTATAATTTTGTTTGATTTTTGGAAATATTGGTAATTGTAAAATAAAAAATCACACAGTTACTAAACGAGATTGAGTTATTCGATTAATGGTCTGTTTTTGTACACATTAATCAAATTTAATTTTATGTAAAGTTTGATTTTAATTAAATTAGTGAGTTGGTTTTTTAGTGTTTTTTTTTCTTCTTAACATTCTTTTTACTTAAATTAATGGAAGAACATATATTAGCAAAAAAATTTAAGAAAAATAGTAGAGATTACAATATATTTGACTAATTTATGGTAAATTGGATGAATTTAAAAGTGTTGATAAAAAATTGATACAACTTTTAGATTATGGGTGATGGCCTTTGGAACAAATTGTTTGTAAGCACAAGTACACGCTACCGTACGAAATAGTTTAAAATGAACAAAGTTCAAATATTGATCTTAACAAAACAGATTACAATATCTCAATTAAGCAAATTCTAGAAAAAAAATATTTCCTCTTAATTGTAGCTTTTTGTGTGCTTTTAAAGTAAAAAAGATAAATAGTAAAATGTTAGAAAAAAAATGAATGTAAAAAAATAATGAGAGGAAAGAGAGATTTTTAAAATCTTCACGACAATATCCAAACTTAACAACTCTAAGCTTCATAAATTTATGGGAAAAGTAGTATATAGTTTTTGTTTAGTTTTTAAGTTTTTATTTTTTATTTTTTAATTTAGTTCATAAATTTTAAGATATTACAATTTTATCATTGAGATTTGAGTTTTGTTTCAAATTGATCTCTAAGTTTCAAGATTTTACACTATTAATCTCAATTTTTTTATTACATAATCACTTATTGTTAAATGTCTATTAATTAATATAAAACATATGAAGTGGAATTTTTAATTTGATTTTAATAGTAAAAAAGAAATAGTGAATTAACTTATTTAATTAAAATTTATTTTTTAAATTAATTCAACTGAACTGAGAAAATCGGCTCGAAGATTTTCTAGAAGAGCTTTGGAAGAGTTGGAACTGAGCGTTGAGTGTTTAGGTTGAAGACAGCCACAAATAGGTGACGGATTTGGAGCGGCTGTGTGGTTGATCCATCCCCTACGTTGGTGGTTTCAAGAACAGAATGGAATATTATGGTTTATATTTGAAGAATTATTAGTCATATTTAAGTACCTTAATATTTGTTAGTTCTTAAGATTTAGGGTTATGGATGATATTATTGGATTGGTACATATTTTTTTTATTGATTGAAATTGAGGATAGATGATGAGGATTGTAAGATTGTGTCGGTCTAATTGTGATTGTGATGTTCGGGTGTATCAATATTTATCTTAAATTACAAACACCAGAACATGGAGTCACAAATCTAAATTTGGACCCATTTTGTTTTGACTTTCGGTAGCTAAAAGATAGGAAAGGAGAGAGAAAAGAAAGAAAGAAAGAATTGAAAAATGCTTATTTCATCTTTGAATTTTTTCAAATTGGCCATTTTAATACTTGAAAAAAAAACTCGAGTTCACCTCACTTGATTTTTCTAAATTTAAAGGACTAAAATGTTACTTTTAAATTGGCAAAGTGAAAATGTAAAATAATTTCTTGAAAGATACTTTTTGACCTGCCAAAAAAGAAACCTGATCATGAGAATTGAGTTTAACACTACTAATGTTTTCAAATTATGTCATATAGGCTAAATGAGCCTTCTTCCTTCCATTTATAAAACCTGCCACATGTCCAAGCTAAATGGTAGAGTCATTCAAGTAATTTCCTTGAGAAGGAACAAAATTAAGAACATTTCCTCAAATCAATGATATGTCAATTCATTGCCTTGCAGCACTTCAGAACTCAAATACACAATTGTAGAATGATCTTGTTCCAGTAAGGTAGTCAACATCTTGTAACTCTCTACATTGAAAATCCTCACAGTGAGAGAACAATAAAAATTAAATAATAATAATAATAATAAAAGGTTTTGAGATATCTTCAAGGTTGAGATCCATGAATGGAAGAAAATGGAATAACATAGATACTTTAGAATACAAAGCTTGAGTAGAAGATCCACTCAAAAGGCAGTAAGTAATCCTTTGGAAACAGCATAAAACAATAGGAGCAACAAATTTGGTCTGCGTTCACTACAAAATTGATTACAATTTTTGGAGGCTGAATCCAAAGAGTAGATCCACAAGGATACTAGCATGGTATTTGAATATGGTCAGCCACTAAAGACCGTACAAAAAAATTCCTTCAATAGCAAAAATATGAAACTTCCAGTAAAATCTGTTCAGAATTACCGTGGCCCTGTAGGAACAACAACCAATCAGATTGATCTAAGAAACCATTCGACTAGCAATGTACTGGATGATGATTATAATAATAAAGCCCATGTAACTGAATTTATTCTCAGAAACAAGAAACATAATTGAACATGTAATTTCCTCCAAGCATCATTGAAGTTAAGCAGATCCCATGACAACAGTAATTCAATAATGTCATCCATTGTTTTTTATGAATCGGATTGGTGCACAAGTTTCATGCTGATGAAAGACCTATTCACCAAGGGAGAAGATTCATGCTATACTAAATAGAGGTAGAGCCACTTCTTTAATGGGTTAGGAGTGTAAACAAAGTCCCACATTGGTTAAGAAAATGAGTGATAATAGTATATAAGTGAGAACAATTATCTTCATCTGTATCAAGTGTTTTGGGTGGTTTTAAAAACAAAGTCGTGTGGGCTTATGACCAAAGTGGACAATATCACACCACTAGGGACATAGGTGGAGACTTTCTTGTCCTTATCAAGGGGCGCTATATTCCAAATTAATATATATATATAGAAAAATAAAGACTCCTAAGTTGCCAAAACGAGCATAGCTCAATTGGCATACGATCGTGTTAGTAACCACGAAGAACTAGAATTCCCCTCCCCACAAGGGAATTCAAAATAACAATAATAAGATAAGACTATCAAGTTCTCACTAATTTTCTATATTATAGAATTCAAAGATTTAATATTTAAACACTCCTCTCTATGAAAATTTTGACCCGCCCTTTATCTGAAAAGGACGTGTTTATACACAAAAGGCATGCCCATGTTCCTATTCACTCCTAAAATGGAATCAACTCAAAAAATATCTTGCAAAAATATTACAGTCAGCTTAATTTGCATTCTAGGGAATTAAGAGATGGAAAAGAAATATTAAAATTGTGTACTCTTTGCACAACATATTATGTAAACGAAGACAAATCAATTATGGGACTAAGTAGAGATATATTTTCAGCTGAAACCAAACATAAATCAAATAACTCGTACGACAGGACAAGTTGGCAAAACAAGTTAAGAGAGCTTACTCGAATTGACTAGGATTCAGACAGTGTAATTTAGCAATCAACGTTGTCCATCTTCCTCGTCAGTCTCCTCAAGAATTACATATTTGCCAGCAACATTTGTTGACTGTGAGCTTACCACTTTATCTTCACTAGATTTCTTCTGTAGCTTTTGGTATCTGATGAGAAATTGGAGATAAAACATGATGACTTAACACAAGAAACGCCCATAACTAGATTTTTACTTGTTTAGATGCAATTTATAAGCTATTGCTATTCTATGTACCAATCCTCCGAGTCTATAATTCAATGTGAAGTTTTCCTTTTCGATTGCTTGGTTTATGATATTGAACCATTCAATTATAACAATATTTCCTCTGAAATACTAGTAATGAACAATCATACAACGTTTGAAGGTCTATTATTAACAAAATTTGACAAATTGTCAGGCATGTTAATTAAGCACTATATTTAATCTTAAAATGAGAAAATTTTTAAGAGATGTCACGTTTATAAAAATGACAACTTACTTGTACCAATTGAACAAACTGACCCCAATCATAATTATGATGAGACCAAACCCTTTTAGCCAGGTAAATTTATCGTGGAAGTAAAATACTGCAACCTGAAAATGCAATAAAGCATTATTAAATTAGAAGACGGTGATGCCAGGGATCAATAGCCCCAATAATGTTGGATAAAAGGAAAACAGTGCTCTCATAGATGAAATTTTGTATCTCAATACTATGCATGTTAAAAACTTCTTTTTTGGATAAAACATGCTTTTTAGAAGCGTGACATCGAGGAAGACATGTCTTCCCTCCTCAATGTCACCCTTCTAAAAAAAATTTTGAATGTCATTGCAGTAGTAAAAAAGGAAGGACAGTGACTCTAAGAGTTCTTTCCTTGCAGTGGGAGGCTGGTGAAACCATAACCTAGAGTCAGCTTCATTAAAATGACCACTATCGCAATAAAACAAGCAATCTTCTTTTTTTTTTTTTTTATTATTATTATTATTTATTTGTAATAATAGTGAAACAAGCAATCTTAGAGCTATGACAGAGTAATAGAAAGAGAAAAGAAAGGCCCGCCTACTTTACAAAGACATTTAAGTGATTCTAGGGAGCAAAGCTACACGTTTTCAGCGAACTTATCCTATTATGTAAGGCAGTACCAAATTTACAATCTGCAATTAAAAGCGAAATGGCTAGATAAATTGAATGTTATGTAGCACATTATCTCGTACAAAAGGGCTCTTAGTGAGCAAGCTCAAAAGTACTTGTAGTAAGTCATGGCAACTCAAAAAGAAATGCTCCAAGAGAAGTGGCACCAAATTATATACTTTGAGATGAGATACTAGACCACAATGAAGAAAAATTGAAGGACGGCCCTACATCAGTACATCTTGATTAGAAAGTATAATAAATATGGTAAGAAAATCTCATACCAGTATAGTTACAGCCTCCTTCACAACACCAGCAACAGTAACTGTGACAGCACTAGTTACGGAGACAAGGATATATTCTGTTAATACCTGCAAAAGTATAACATAATTGTTCAAATAGAGAAGCAAACAATATATTTGAGCCCCAAAATGTTAGGACAGGAGTGGAGACAGCACTTTATAAAGAAATTCCCAGCAGATAAATGCTCTACAGATTACACCTACTGTGGAGACTGGAGTTGATAGAAATCAATCCTCGTCCAGCAAAATTGTGCTTATTATACAGTGAAGGAAAAATTCAAATAGGTTCCTACCATACAGAAGGCAAGTGCTCCACCAAAAAGCATCAGCAAGCAACTCCGAGTAACATGCCAGATACTATTGAAATATCCATTACCGGTAAATTCTCTCCACGGATCTAAACCAAGGGATAGTATCAAAGTCACAATGGCCATCACTGGTGTCACGTAGCTCATAAGGGTAAATGGATTTTTCAAACCTGAAACGAAAGGAACCACGTTGGTGGAGAGCATTTACCAGCACCAGTTTGGTATAAAACGAAAGAAAAAAAATAATAATTGAAATCAGAATGAAACAACGCCAAAGAGTTGCCAAAAAAAAAAACTTAACGTCAATATAAAATGGCATTGTATCGACTCAAATAGCAACTCATCGAGCCTGATATGTAAATTATTTCACTTGATGAAACAACATACATATCATCTACAGAGGCTGAGAGTTTTGGGATAAAACTCAAGATTGCAAGAACAAATTGATAATTTTGTCCCTGAAGCCTTGCAGAAAAATCCACAGATACAGAACCAAAAGAAATCCAATAATAAAATATGAAATGGCACGTGAGAGCCGACACACTTACCATATGTTTCTCGCTTCACATCCAGTAGGGCAGAAAATGCATCATACGGGGAAAAGTGTCAGGATCCAAGCCAACAAATAAAAAAGCAAAAAATGGACCAAATAGTTGCTTGAAAAACAAAAGGATTTCTGATAGCAAACAATAGTATACATGGGAAAAAGAATGAGAAAAATAAAATTCATACCTGAAGAAGAATTTGCGTCATGGACCACCTGAAGCCAGACATAACAGAAGCAAGCATGACAAAAATGAAACCCCAGAATTCAAATTCTGTCTCCTTTGCAACTGCATAGACAAGGCCAGATAAGAAAATGGGGCATAAATACATTTTTAATCGAAAATGTTAGCCTGGATGTTATAATTAATGAACTATTATATTAAACGAACAAACAAACTCAGTCCTTCCTAAGTGAGGGTGGTGGATAATAAGAGTAAAAGTTCAAACTTGAAACCTACAAAACTGACTACTCAGTTCGATTGATTTGAATTCGATGGTTGTTTCCATTTGAATATAATCAAGAATTACACACTTCAAAATTCTAAAATTCATGAATTATCAGCTAGGGATAAAATAAAAATGCTTGATACCTGTTAATAAAATTCCAACAGATATAATCAAGATGATGCCAGAAAGTCTGAAGCTAGGAGCTTCCAACCTGAAACAAGAAATTTCATGCTACATGAGTAAATAATGAACAAAATATTATGGTATGAAAATACAATGTCTAGAAAGTAAAATTCATAATATATGTCCAGGAAATGTTCATAGACCACAAAATCTGCAAGAACTAGCATCATGATACGGTGTGGCTTAAACTAGCCTATCAATATGTAGATGTAATATAGCTGCAAAAGGAAGAATGGTAATCCAACATAAGAAATAATTCAAATTGAAAGTTTATCATTGACCACATTAGTTGTTGGTTGTTTATAAAAACTTTAGAATAAATAACCTAGCAGGATAACAAAAAGTTATAACTCAAACAACTTTAAACAAAATACACATAAAAATAAATAGTTTTAGACAGGAATTGATGGTCCTTAGTACGTACAAAGTTAAGTAACTTACAAGTTTATTAAATTCTTTTTGATTACTCTTGTCAGCTCCTGACAGGTTTTTCCTCTTGCAATTGCTCGTTTTTAGTTATTTGTAACTCATTGCAAAACTTCTACATTAAAAATACTTCAGGCCCAGTAACAAAGAATAAGTATCCTGGCAAATGCAAGTTTAACCAGTTTTCGTTTCCATTAACAAATTGAGGTTCCTTCCCCTAGTATCTAAAAGAGATACAACATTATTCTCATATGTCATACAGTATCAGAAAAACACAAAAAGCACTGTAAGCTTCCAAAAAGTATGAGGTGCGAGAAAATTGGATGCAATAGATGTAGTTACCAATATAAAGGGATACATAAGAAACTAGATTACAAGAATTTAGTTGTACAACTCACCTGAAAGCAAAAGCAAACAGGAGAAGAAATATAGGAGAACCAGATTTACACTGTCAATGCAAAAGAGAGTAAGAAAATTAGTGTTATAAAGTATAAACTAGAATATCTTTACAGCATATACATTTTCTTGACCAACAAATAAGCATGAAGAAAAGGCATCCAACCATGGTAGCAAATGTGACCGATATCGAGACAAGGGATGCATTGCTTAGATTAACATCCAAGGCTGTTCCAAGAGCCGTTGGGACAACTGTGAAAGGCAAAGTCCATCTGTGGCATTAGTTGATAGAAAAGTTAATTTACACACGATATAAAAGTGAACATGCTAAGCACTCAAACAAATGTAAACAAACATCTAATAAACACCATCCACGAAATTTCTGAAAAAATACCAAAAAATAGCCACGCAAATCTAATCATTTACAAATTCATGATTTTTATCAACTACTGCAATGACGAAAAGCAGAAAACTACACACACAAGAATTTGTGAACTTTTTAGGATAAGGAGGATTTTTCCAATGAATTAAAACGTAACTGGATGAACAATTTATTATTTAGCAAAGAAGGAAAATGTCACATTCTTAAAAGTACATCATAGACAACTTATCCATCATTCTTTACTTCATAATGCAATGTATATATTCAAGAAATTAGATTTTATTCAGTTAATTTTTCAGTTGTTAGTTGAACAAGACCAGAAAATGCCTTGATGTATTATCACAGTTAGCAACGCTATCACATTATACATTAGCTTGGTAGGGTGGAAAGGTCAACTGCAGTATGTATACCAGCATCATGAAAAAGCTAAACAAAAGTTATTAGTTTCAAGATTACCTTTCATGAAGTAATCCCTCCATGTCATAGTAACACAAGGTTGGAATCGAGTAGACCAAATCCATGTGATCAAATTGGATAGAACGGCTTGCATGGTAAAATGAACAGTATTCATGAGCAATGGAGCCGGGAACCTACCCAAATGATCTCCTAATAAAGATTTATTATATCTGCTCAAACCAGGAGAGATTCCATTAATTGAGCATCTTAAATAAACATTACAACCTTAATTGTTGATTACGTGAATAGAGAACTTACAAGGTCAAAAGAAGGCTGAAAGTATACCAGACAAGAACAAAGAATAGTGTCTTTAGCACATTGGCAGTGGATAGAGGATTCTTTGCATCTAGCTGCAGTGAATTATAATTATCACTGTGAAAGGGCTCACAGTCATTGCCATTAAAATTCCTCCCATGTTTGTCCTCAATACTTAAAGGTTCATATTTCTCACTTCCAACTCCATCAACGTGAATAGGAAAATGGGCCACAGTCTCCCCACCATTAGACTGCATACTTATCTGCTGCCACTTTATATATCGGTTTATTCTCCTCCTCAAAATGCCAGTTTATACTATGATACTATCTGACCCAGTTTAAGTGAAGACAATTTGAAACCAGTGTGTTGAGCACTTGAATTTGCATATATTAATGGAGTATCCACTGGGACAGTAAGTCTATGTCACACCATCTTGGAAAAAATGGCTCTCTATGACAACCACCTACTTCTTGACTTCCAGTCTCAATAGATTCAACCCTCACGTGTTCAAGCTTTTCTGTACCCAAAGAATTCCGAGTCATCTCCTTTTCTCTACTAAGATAGAACCATCCATGTTCTCCAACACAATAACTGACAGATGCAAATGAGTAAACACAAAGCAGGAACTTTATCCATCGTGACAAACTATAGCAAGTTGTAAACTTCGTTTGAAATTCAATTAGCAATTGAATTAAAAATAAAGATAAACTGGGTCGGGACAAAACTTGGATCAGTATACAGAGTACAGAACATATAAATTGGACAGTCATACAGACGTGCAGACTTAATTCAAAATGATAATGCCAAGACAGACCCCTCTTTCAAAGATTTGTAACTACCCCTCCCCCAAAATTAAACAACCTCTCTTTAATCTCCTTAGGATGCCTTGTCATCTCGCTACTATAACCTTGTTATCTCTCAATACAATTGTTTCTGTTACCAGACAAAATTTTAAATACTTAGACACAATTACACATACAACTCAACTTCCGTGGGAACTTCCCAATCATAAAAAACTTGGAAATGAAAAAAAATATTAGAAATACATAGTTTATGAACTTTCCGGCTACAAATTATTAAGTGTAATAGCCAGCAAGCACTAATAAGTCATGGGCGCGATCACTTCCTTTAATTCAGCCCAGATCCTATGGTTCTTTATAACTTTCTTCCCGCCTCCAATAATTGTTTAGAGAAGCAGCATGAACTAAACTAAGGTAGTCAGTAACACTTAAATATCAAGCTTTGGCATCAGCGGCTATCACGACTCACAATAAGTGACGTCGTCTAAGAGCTATTATGAATGAGGCGCGTGAAGATTGCGTGTCCGTAACATCAACATGTGCACACATGGAGGGAAACAAGAGAGCATAGTTCTAAAAACTCTCCCGGGGACTCGCAACTTCAAATTGATCGAATAGACACGCAACTAATTAAAGGAACGAACAATAATCAACAAGATGAAGCGTCGATAAGAATGAGCTCGAGCTCAATCCGAGTAACAATAATGCGTAAATAAATAATCAAGTAATTCAAAATCAGCTAAATAGAACAAGAATCTTTGTGTATCAACAAACAGGCGTAAAAACATTTCAAAGTACGACGGGATTCTCTCCAATACTCAACGTACCAAAACAACTGACCTGAGAAGAATCTGAGGAAAGAATTGAAGAAATGAGCAGGAATATGCAGATGGAATGCAAGAACCAGGAAGAGAAGATGAATGAGGAGAGATCTGATCTAAAGGTCTTGAAAATGACGATTGCAGGGGTTGAAATCTCAAATCAGAACGTCTGTTTTCAATGTTAAATGTGGCTGGTGAATGGGGAACGATGTCAATGGCCATTTCTAAAAGCTAAAATAAATTAGTAATATAAAATCAACTTACTTTACTTTATTTTCTTTATTATAATTGAAGTGCGCGCCCTACGGGTGGGGCCGGGGGTGGTTCGTGGTTCGGTGGGTGGTCACGTAGCCTAGGATGCAGGCCCAGTGGCAAAGGTTTTGGAGAACCATGAACCCGACCGCGGGGGTTCGCGCGGGCGGGTCCCATGCTGCTGACCATCGCTTCGGCTCGAAGATATAATTAAAAGTCCATAATTAGACAAATTAAAGAATTGCAAGTCTATGTATTTCTTTTAGGTAAGAATAGGTTATCACTGTTTTTTCCCCCTAACGTATATTCAATGAACCATCACATCTATAAATTGTCACAAAAAAAAAAACTTGTCAGCGAAGTAAATCATTGTATCTATGTTCCAACCATTTCCAAAATCGTACAGTACTAACTATAATATTAATCTCCTTGTTGTCGGGGTGTATGACTTTCCAATATAATATTGTTTTATAATAAATATACAAATAGTGATTCGTATTATAAAATGAAAAGAAAATAAAAATATATATATGAACACATGAGAGAAATAGAGAGAAGAAACTAGAAAAGAAAATAAGAACAAATATATGAACACATGAGAGAAATTGAGAGAAGAAACTATAAAACATATATGTATTTATTCTCAATTGAGATGTATTTTACAAATGCACCATACACCACTAATTACAGGATATTCTTATATGTTACAATATAGAATTCAATTGGAGTGTATGTTACAATATAAAATTGAATGAGAGATTTATGATATTTTGTAAGTTATGTAGGTTATGAATATCTACATTAAATATTATATTTATAATATCTAATACATTTATAATAATTCAAACTTTTTAATCTTATGAAAATAAATAAATGTTATCGTTGAACTATAATCATCGTAGTTAATCTTTTGTATGCATGAATATGTCAACATGTTTGCTTAAATGTTGTCACATATATGGATTTAGATTTCTTATCTAAATTCAAATATTAAATATAATAAACTTTTTGTTCAAGTTCAACGGGAAGATAGGTGAATTCCAACTATAGATCTTTTGGTAGGAAGTACACCATTTATTGTTGGTTAAATTATGCTTACTTTGGCATTCTAACAAACTATTATCTTGCAATCAAACATATATATATATATTAATCAAAGTTTACTTTTTAATTCAATTTTGTAATTAAGGTGATAGTTAATATACTAACTTATGAAAGTGATGGACGCGCAAGGACATGAAACCAATTTTTCTTTTGCCTAGAATTCCCAAATTAAGAGGGCGTATCGCCCACATAAAGATGAAAGAAACTATTAAACAACTAACTTAGATATAATTTAAAAAAAAAAAAAAAACTGAGTCTTGGGCATTGTTTTTAAGTTTTTTTTTTTTTTTGGAGAAACCTCCATATTCCTCAAACTGAGCCCACCTAGTTGCTAAAAATGAAATTTTCTCACTTTCTGAAACATGTCGAAATTCGGTCTTTTTGGGATGTCCGAAGGCTAATATAAGCCATTTTTCGTCCGTTTTGGGTCGTACATTTTTTTTGCCCCCAAGGGGCGCCCTTCACGATTTAAATTTCATGCACATGTCTCTGAGACTCATCGAGGGACATGAAACCAATTTTTTTTAGCCTAGAATCCCCGAATTTAGAGGGCGAAACGCCCCCATAAAGATGAAAGAAACTATTATACGACTAGCTTAGATGTCTAAAAAAATTCTTAGTCTAGGGCATAGTTTTTCAGTTTTTTGGGGCGAAACTTCCATATTCCTCAAATTGAGCCCACCTAGTTGCTAGAAATGAAATTTTGTCACTTTCTGAAACAGGTCGAAATCCGGTCATTTTTTGGAGGTCCGAAGGCAATATAGGCCCTTTTTTGTCCCTTTTGGGTCGTACATTTTTTCTGCCCTCGATGGGCTCTCTTCGGAATTTAGATTTCATGCCCGTGTCTTAGGGATTCATCGAGGGACATAAAACCAAATTTTTTAGCCCTGAATCCAGGAATTAAAAGGGTGTACTGCCCACATAAAGATGAAAGAAACCGTTGTACGACTAGCTTAGATGTCCAAAAATAAAAAAAACTAAGTCTGGGGCATCGTTTTTCAGTTTTATGGGTCGAAACTTTCCTATTCCTCAAACTAAGCCCACCTAGTTGCTAGAAATGAAATTTTGTCACTTTCTGAAACAGACTGAAATTCGGTCATTTTTTGGAGGTTTGAAGGCTAATATAGGCATTTTTTCGTCCGTTTTTGGTCGTAAATGTTTTCTGCCGCCGAGGGGCTCCCTTTGCGATTTAAATTTCATTCGCATGTGTCAAGGACTCATCGAGGAACATGAAAACAAGAGGGTGTACCACCCATATGAAGATGAAAGAAATCGTTATACGACTAGCTTAGACGTCCCAAAAAAAAAAAAACTGAGGCTGGGGTATCGTTTTTCAGTTTTTTTGGGGCGAAACTTCCATATTGTTCAAATGCCCACCTATTTGCTAGAAAGGAAATTTTATCACTTTCTGGAATAGGCCAAAATTTTGTCATTTTTGGGAGGTCCGTAGGCTAATTTAGGCCCTTTTTCGTCTGTTATGGGTTGTGCATTTTTTCTGCACCCAAGGGGCGCCCTTCGGGATTTAAATTTCTTGCCCAAGTATTAGGGACTCATCGAGGAAAATGAAACAATTTTTTTTAGCCCAGAATCCTCGAATTTAAAGGGCGTAACGCCCACATAAAATGAAAGAAATCGTTGTACGACTAGCTTAAACGTCCAAAAAAAGACTAAGTCTGGGGTGAAGTTTTTAAAGTTTTTTAGGGTGAAACTTCCGTATTCCTTGAACTAAGCCCACCTAGTATTTAGAAATGAAATTCCATCACTTTTTGAAATAGGACGAAATTTGGTCATTTTTGGGCCAAAGGAGCACCATTCGCAATATAAATTTCATACATATGTCTTTGGAACTCGTCGAGGGGCATGAAACAAATTTTTTAGTCAGAATCGCTGAATTTAGAGGGCACAACGCCACAGAAAGATGAAAGAAACCGTTGTACAACTAGCTTAGACGTCCAGAAAAAAAAAAAACTTGAGTATTGGGCATCGTTTTAAAGTTTTTTTGGGGTGAAACTTCCGTATTCCTAAAAATTGAGCCTACCTAGAGTCTAAAAATGAAATTTCACCACTTTCTCAAACAGGCCAAAATTTGGTCATTTTTGGGAGGTCTGGAGGCTAATATAGGCCATTTTTCGTCCGTTTTGGGTCATACATTTTTTCTGCCCTCAAGGGTCGCCCTTCGCGATTTAGATTTCATGTGCATGTCTTAGGGACTCGTCGAGGGACATGAAACTAATTTTCTTAGCCTAGAATCCCCAAATTTAGAGGGCGCAACGCCCGCATAAAAATGAAAGAAACCATTGTACGACTAGATTAAACGTCCAAAAAATAACTATGTCTTGGGCATTGTTTTTCAGTTGTTTTGCGGCGAAACTTCTGTATTCCTCAAATTGAGCCCACCTAGAGTCTACAAATGAAATTTTGTCACTTTCTGAAATAGGCCGAAAATTCAGTCATTTTCAGGAAGTCCGAAGGTTAATATACGCTTTTTTTCATCCGTTTTGGGTCATACATTTTTCTGCCCCCAAGGGGCGCCCTTCACAATTTAAATTTCATGCGCATGTCTTTGAGACTCGTCGAGGGACATGAAACCAATTTTTTTAGCCAGAATCCTCGAATTTAGAGGGCGCAACGCAAACATAAAAATGAAAGAAACCGTTGTACGACCAGATTAGATGTCCGAAAAATAATTCTATCTTGGGCATCTTTTCTAAATTGTCTTGGGACGAAACTTCCGTATTCCGCAAACTGAGCCCACGTAGAGTCTAAAAATGAAATTTCGTCACTTTTGGGAGGTCCATAACCTAATATAGACCCTTTTTCGTCTGATTTGCGTCATAAATTTTTTCTGCCCTGAGGTGCCCCTATCGCAAATGAAAGGTAATATCTACGTGTCAGGGACTCGTCGAGAGACGTGAAACCAATTTGTTTGGCTCAGAATCCTTGGATTAAGAGGGCGTACCACGCACATAAAGATGGATAAAACCATTGTACTACCAACTAAGACGTCCAAAAAAACACACTGAAAATGGGGCATCGGGGCATCGTTTTTCAATTTTCTTAGGGGGAAACTTCCATTTTCCTCAAACTGAGCCTACCTACTTGCTAGGAACAAAGTTTCGTCACTTTTTGGAACAGGCCAAAATTTGGTTATTTTTTTAGGTTCAGAGCCTAGTATAGGCCATTTTTCGTCTAATTTACATCGTAAAATTTTTCTGCCCCTAAGGCGACCCCGTCGTGAATGAAAGTTCATATCCACGTGTCAGGGACTCCTTGAGGGACGTGAAACATTTGTTTGGTCCAGAATCCCTTGATTAAGAGGACGTACCATGCACGTAAAGTTGGATAAAACCGTTGGATGACCAACTTAGACGTACAAACAAAAAACAGAGTTTGGGGCATCTTTTTTAAGTTTTTTTTAGGGAAAACTTCCGTTAATCTCAAAATGAGCCTACCTAGTTGCTAGGAATGAAGTTTCATCACTTTTTGAAATAGTTCGAAATTTGGTATTTTTTGGGAGGTCCATAATCTAATGTAAGCACTTTCTCGTCCGATTTGCGTTGCAATTTTTTTCTTCCTCAAGAGCACCTCCATCACGAATGAAAGTTCATATCCACGTGTCAGGGACTCGTCAAAGCACGTGAAAGCAATTTGTTTGGCCCAGAATCCATGGATTAAGAGGGCGTACTAAGCACATAAATTTGGATGAAACTGTTGTACGACCAACTTAGAAGTCCAAACAAAAAATTGAGTCTAGCATCGTTTTCAAAATTTTTGGGGGAAAACTTCCATTTTCCTCAAACTGTGCCTACCTAGTTGCTAGGAATGAAGTTTCATCACTTTTTGAATCAGGCCGAAATTGGTAATTTTTTGGAGGTCCATAGCCTGATATAGACCATTTTTCGTATAATTTGCGTTGGAATTTTTTTCTTACCCCAGGGGGCCTTCGTCACGAATGAAAGTTCCTATCCACATGTCAGGGACGTGAAACCAATTTTTTTGTCCCAGAATCCCTAGATTAAGAGGGCGTACCAAGCAGATAAAGATGAATGAAACCATTGTACAACAAGCTTAGACGTCCAAAGAAACAAACTGAGTCTGGGCATCATTTTTCAGTTTTTTTGGGAGGAAACTTCCATTTTCCTAAAACTGAGCCTATCTAGTTGCTAGGAATGAAATGAAGTCACTTTTTGAAACATGCTGAAATTTGGTCATTTTTTGGGAGATCCATAGCCTATTATAGGCCCTTTTTTGTTTCGAAAATTTTTTCTGCCCCTAAGGTGCTCTCGTCGAGAATCTAAGTTCATATCCATGTGTCAGGGACTCGTCGAGAGACGTGAAATCAATTTTTTGGCCCTGAATCCTTGGATTAAGAGGGCGTACCATGCACATAAAGATGGATGAAACCGTTGTACGATCAGCTTAGACGTCGAAAAGAAAAACTGAGTCTGGGCATCGTTTTTCACTTTTTTTGGGAGGAAACTTACATTTTCCTCAAAATTAGCCTACCTAGTTGCTAGGAATGAAGTTTCATCACTTTTTGAAATATGCCAAAATTTGGTCATTTCTTAGAGGTTCATAGCCTAATATAGGCTCTTTTTCATCCGATTTGCGTCGAAAATTTTTTCTTCTCCCAAGGGCCCCTATTGTGAATGAAAGTTCATATTCACATGTCAGGGACTTGTCGAGGGATGTGAAACCAATTTGTTTGCCCAAGAATCCCTGGACTAAGAGGGCGTGCCAGGCACAAAAAGGTGGATGAAACCATTGTACGACCAGCTTAGACGTCGAAAAAAAAAAAAACTGAGTCTAGGGCATCATTTTTCGATTTTCTTGGTGGGAAACTTCCATTTTCCTCGAACTGAACCTACCTAGTGTTTAGGAATTAAGTTTTGTCACTTTTTGAAATAGGCCAAATTTGGTCATTTTCAGTAGGTCCATAGCCAAATATAGGCCCTTTTTCGTCTTATTTGCGTCGTAAATTTTTTCTACCCAAGGGTCCTCGTCGCAAATGAAAGTTCATATCCATGTGTTAGGGACTCATTGAGGGATGTGAAACCAATTTGTTTGGCCAAGAATCCCTGGTTTAAGAGGGCGTAGCTGGCATATGATGGATGAAACCGTTGAACGACCAGCTTAGACGTCCAAAAAAAAAAAAAACCTGAGTCTAGGGCATCATTTTTCAGTTTCTTTGGGGGAAACTTTCATTTTCCTGACACTGAACCTACCTAGTTCCTAGGAATGAAGTTTCGTCACTTTTTGAAACAGGTCGAAATTTGGTCATTTTTGGGAGGTCCATAGCCTAATATAGGCCATTTTTCTTTCGATTTGCGTCAAATTTTTCTGCCCCCAAGGCGACCTCGTCGGGTATGAAAGTTTATATCCATGTGTCAGGGACTCGTCGAGGGACGTGAAACCAATTTTTTTGGCCCAAAATCCCTTGATTCTGATGGCATACCACGCACACTGAGTTTGGGGCATCTTTTTTCACCTTTTTTGGAGGGAAACTTGCATTTTCCTCAAAACTAGCCTACCTAGTTGCTAGGAATGAAGTTTTGTCACTTTTGGAAACAGGCTGAAATTTGGTGATTTTTTGGAGGTCCATAGCCTAATATAGGTCCTATTTCGTCCGATTTGCATCGTAAATTTTTTCTGCCCCCAAGGCGACCCCGTCGCAAATGAAAGTTCATATCCACCTGTTAGGGACTCCTCGAGGGATGTGAAACCAATTTGTTTGGCGCAGAATCTCTTGATTAAGAAAGCGTACCACACACATAAATTTGAATGAAACCGTTGTTCGACCAGCTTAGACGTCAAAGAAAAAACTGCGTCTTGGCATCTTTTTTCACTTTTCTGGGGGAAACTTCCATTATCCTCAAAAATAGCCTACCTAGTTGCTAGGAATAAAGTTTCGTCACTTTTTGAAACAGGTTGAAATGTGGTCATAGGTTCATAGCCTAATATAGGCCCTTTTTCTTCCGATATGCGTCATAAATTTTTTCTGCCCCCAAAGCAACCCCGTCGTGAATGAAAGTTCAGATCCACATGTTAGGGACTCATCGAGGGACGTGAAACCAATTTGTTTGGCTGAGAATCTCTTGATTAAGAAAGCGTACCACGCACCTAAAGTTGGATGAAACCGTTGTTCGACCAGCTTAGATGTCTAAAGAGAAAAACTGAGTCTGGGAATCTTTTTTTACTTTTTCTGGGGGGAAACTTTCAATTTCTCAAAATGAGCCTACCTAGTTACTTGGAATGAAGTTTCGTCACTTTTTGACACAGGCCGAAATTTGGTCATTTTTTGGAGGTCCATAGCCTAATATAGGCCCTTTCTCGTCTGATTTGCGTCGTAAATTTTTTCCTTCACCCAAGGCAACCCGTTGCAAATGAAAGTTCATATCCACGTTTCAGGGACTCGTCAAAGGACGTGAAACCAATTTGTTTGGCCCTGAATCCCTTGATTAAGAAAGTCTACCACGCACATAAAGTTGGATGAAGCCATTGTTCGACGAAAGAAAAAACTGAGTCAGGGCATCTTTTTTCACTTTTTTTTGGAAGGAAACTTTTGTTTTCCTTAAAATTAGTCTACCTAGTTGCTAGGAATAAAGTTTTGTCACTTTTTGAAATAGGCCAAAATTTGGCCATTTTTTTTAGGTCCATAGCCTAATATAGGCTTTTTTTCATCCGATTTGCGTCGTAAATTTTTTCTACCCCAAGGCGACCCCGTCTTGAATGAAAGTTCATATCCATATGTCAATGACTCGTCGAGGGACGTGAAACCAATTTGTTTGGCCCAGAATCCTTTGATTAAGAAAGCGTACCACACAGATAAAGTTGGATGAAAACGTTGTTCGACTAATGTAGACGTCCAAAGAAAAAATTAATATGGGGCATCTTTTTTCACTTTTTTTGGAAGGAAACTTCCATTTTCCTCAAAATAAGCCTACTTAGTTGCTAGGAATGAAGTTTCATCACTTCTTGAAACAGGCCAAAATTTGGTCATTTTTTTGAGGTCTATAGCCAAATATAGGCTCTTTTTCGACTGATTTGCATCGTAAATTTTTTCTGCCTCCAAGGTGACCCCGTCACGGAAGAAAGTTTATATCCACGTGTCAGAGACTCATCGAGAGACGTGAAACCAATTTTTTTGGCCCCGAATCCCTTGATTAAGAAAATGTACCAAGAACATAAAGTTGGGATATTCGAAGGCTAATATACATCATTTTTCATTCGTTTTGGGTCTTATACTTTTTTTCCCCCAAGGAGTACCCTTCGCAATTTAAATTTCATGTGCATGTCTCAGGAATTTGTCGAGGGACATAAAACCAATTTTTTCAGCCCAGAATTTCCGAATTTAAAGGACGTAACGCCCACATAAAGATGAAAGAAACCATTGTATGACTAGCTTAGACGTCCAAAATAAAACTAAGTCTGGGGCATTGTTTAAGGTTTTTCTCAAACTAAGCCCACCTAGAGTTTGGAAATGAAATTTCGTCACTTTCTCAAACAAGTCAAAATTTGGTCATTTTTGGGAGGTCTGAAGGCTAATATAGGCCATTTTCCGTCCGTTTTGGGTCGTACATTCTTTATTCCCCCAAGGGGCGCCTTTTGTGATTTAAATTTCATGCGCATGTCTCAGGAGCTCGTCGAGAGACATGAAACCAATTTTTTTAGCCTAGAATCCTTGAATCTAGAGGGTGTTACACACACATAAAGATAAAAGAAATCATTGTACAACTAGCTTAAACATTAAAAAAAACTGAGTTTGGGGAACTATTTTTCACTTTTTTTTAGAACAAAACTATCGTATTCCTCAAACAGCCACCTAGAGTCTAGAAATGAAATTTCGTCACTTTCTGAAACAGGCCGAAATTTGGTCATTTTTTGGAGGTCCGAAGGCTATTATAGGCCCTTTTTCGTCCGTCTTGTATCGTACATTTTTTCTGCCCCTAGGGGCGCTCTTCGCGATTTCATTTTCATGCTCATATCTCAAGGACTCGTCGAGGAACATGAAACCAATTTTTTTAGCCCAGAATCCTCGAATCTAAAGGGCGTAACGCTCACATAAAAATGAAAGAAATCGTTGTACGATTAGCTTATACGTCCAAAAAATAACTGAGTCTTGGGAACCGTTTTTTAGTTTTTTTGGAACGAAACTTTCTTATTCCTGAAATTGAGCCCACCTAGAGTCTAGAAATGAAATTTCGTCACTTCCTGAAATAGGCCGAAATTTGGTCATTCTTGGGAGGTCAGAAGTTAATATAGGTCATTTTTCGTCTGTCTTATGTCGTACATTTTTCTACCTCAAGGGCACCCTTCGCGATATAAATTTCACACGCATGTCTAAAGGACTCATCGAGGGACATGAAATCAATTTTTTTAGCCTAGAATCCCCAAATCTAAAGGGCGTAACACCCACTTAAAGATGAAAGAAACCGTTGTATGACTAGCTTAGACGTCCAAAAAAACTAAGTTTGGGGAACCGTTTTTCACTTTTTTTGGAACGAAACTTCCGTATTCCTCAAACTGAGCCCACCTAGAATCTAGAAATGAAATTTCGTCACTTTCTGAAATAAGTCAAAATTTTGCCATTTTTGGGAGGTTCGAAGGCTAACATAGGCCTTTTTTTGTTCGTCTAGGGCGTACATTTTTTCTGCCCCTAACGGGCACCCTTAGTGATTTAAATTTCATGCGCATGGGGACTCGTTGAGGGATTTAAATTTTCTATTGCATGTCTGAGGGACTTGTTGAGGGACATGAAACCAATTTTTTTAGGCCATAATCCTTGAATTCAGAGGGCATAACGCCCACATAAATATGAAAGAAAACATTATACGACTAGCTTAGATGTCCAAAAAAAACTAAGACCATTTTTCAATTTTTTTTGGAATAGAACTTTCGTATTCCTCAAACTGAGGCCACCTAGAGTCTAGAAATGAGATTTCATCACTTTTTGAAACAGGGCGAAATTTGCCCATTTTTTGGAGTTCCGGAGGCTAATGTAGGCCATTTTCTCGTTCGACTTGTGTCGTACATTATTTCTACCCCCAAGGAGAGCCCTTCACGATTTAAATTTCACACGTATGTCTCACGAACTGATCGAGGGACATGAAACTAATTATTTTACCCTAGAATCCTTGAATCTAAAGGGCGTTATGCCCACATAGCGATGAAAGATACCGTTGTACGACTAGCTTAGACGTCCAAAAAAAACTGAGTTTGGGGAACCGTCTTTCAGTTTTTTTGGATCAAACCTCAAATTGAGCCCACCTAAAGTCTAGAAGTGAGATTTCATCACTTTCTGAAACAAGCCGAAATTTAGTCATTTTTTGGAGTTTCGAAGGCTAATTTAGGCCCTTTTTTGTTCGTCTTGGGTCTTACATTTTTTCTGCCCCCAACAAGCGCCCTTCGTGATTTAAATTTCATGCCATGTCTGAAGGACTCGTCAAGGGACATGAAACCAATTTTTTTAGCCCATAATCCCGAAATTTAAAGGTCGTAACGCCCATATAAAGATGAAAGAAAACGTTGCACAACTAGCTTAGATGTCCAAAAAAAACTGAGTCTGGGGAACCGTTTTTTAGTTTCTTTGGAATGAAAGCTCTGTATTCTTCAAATTGAGTCCACCTAGAGTCTAGAAATTAAATTTCATCACTTTTTGAAAGAGGCAGAATGTCACACCCCCTTCAGATTACCTTCCTAGCCTAGGAGTAGGTGCAACCTACACACATACACGTCATCTTATATCTTGAAACACAATTCAATACTAGATCAAATGTACAAACTTTTATACTAGTGAAACATGATAAGGAAATCATTAGTTTTACATAAGGTTTCCCAGCTCATAATATATCATACAGCATACTTGTTTAGCATACAGTACAAACCCACACTCGTTATGCCACAAGGATCATATATGACAAAATATGTACTTAGACTGAGTATTTACAACTATCCTAGAGAACTAAAACCAAGTAAGCCCAGACGAGAATCTTCTGTAGGCTAGGCGTCTCGGACACGCTCGCTACCTGAAACGAACAACAATAAATAAGAAAGCGTGAGCTTAAAGCCCAGTGAGTGACTAAATTATCAATTACAATTTAATTCTTGAATTAATGCTGATCATAAAACTACTATATAGCTTATTAGTACAGATTACTGGGTCACTCGTGCCATTTAACAAGATAGCATAAACATTTATCTAATAAGCAGCGGAGCAGAGCTCAACGCTATCAACCTCATAATTCAATTACTAGTATTCATATATTCATACGCCTTCACATTTCGTCCCTCGGCGTTTCAACTCTCAAGTGCTTTCTCATATTGTCCTTCAGCACTGAGTTTCATTATTAATTCACTGCTCAAGTGCCTTCACTCATGGTCCCTTAGCACTGAGCCATCATATACTGGTTTCCATATGCCTTCTCACAAGGTCCCTCGGCATTAGAAACTATCTCAATCAATTTCTCAAGTGCTTTCACTCATGGTCCCTCAGCACTGAGTATCATATATCATATTCCCATAGGCTTTCACACATGGTCCTTCGCTCGTGGTTCGCATTTAGATAACACACATACAGGAGTTCACATATTATCCTCATTTTCACTTGCATAATATTTAAAATAATCTTTGGATAAATTAGAAAGTCACTCACGATTTGTCTTAGGCCCCAAGCGGATTATATGCTTTTCCAAGCTCTTCTTGGCCTGTAAAACACATTTCTCACATTAGGTTTCCTTTGAACTCCTTTTTCATAATCATTAAGTATGCATATCAATAACTAGCGATACTCTATGTCACTAGCGAGACTACCAGCAAAATTCACACTACTGGGTACTGCACTAGCGAAACCGGAATGAACTAGACTAGCGATATCATCTTAAAGAGCGATACCTAGCGAGACTTCAGCAAGAGTTGTGAGACGCAGAGCTCCTTTGCGTTTATCAGCAACACTCGTTCCGCTGCTCACTCTCCAGCTCCTTAGTGATACCACTGTCTAGCGACACTTGATATCACGATTTTCCTTCCTTCCCTTCAAACTTTTCCGCTAAAAACCATATTACAGCCAAAATCAGAACTTTCCTTCTTCTACAATCTTGTAAAGTAGTGAGTTTTCTAGTTTACCTCAAAATTTCAGACCATGACTCGTCTTCGTTTGAGAATTATTCCCAAATAACTTCGGCTGCCTTGATTTACTTAGCAGTTCAACTCCGCTTACTTCTTCCTAGAGATTAACACATTTTTGCTCGGATTTAACTTAAACATTCTTCATAGAAGTTGCTAAGAATTGACTCAACTTACTAACCTCAAAATTTCAGTTCCAGCTTCAACGTCCTCAGTTAACTCTCCCTCAAATACCGATTGGTGTCCAAATCTATCAGTAACAATCAAGCTTCTGGTTCCAGCTTCAAAATCCTCATGAAACTGATCTGATTTCTACGCGAATTCGATCTAAGCACCTTCTTCTACCTCTCCTCGTTGCTCGTCTGCAAAATTGAGTTAATCTGAGTTTGAAAATATGTTAAAAAAGACTTAATTATTCGATGCACTCATTTATATGTCCATATAAATCACCGACTTACCAGCTCTAACATCATCCTCCTCTGGAATTTGCCAACGCAACCTTCCACACATGGCTTCGAGCAATGCATAGTCTCAACTTACTATGCTACTGATTGCTCAACGCCGAATAATCGATTACCGCATGGCCCTCTCGGCCACTTTTCTATGTCCGACGCATATCATCCTTCAACGCATAGGCCATCTCAACACATAGCAATGCCAACTTCTAGCACATAGTAGCCTTCAACGCATACTTCTACTAACGCATATTGCACCCTTCTCCTTTCACATCTATTTCCACACCGAGCTGCCCTCTTCAATGCATGCTTATCAGCGGCAACTTTTGTCAAGCTTAGACATACCCTCAACGCATGGTCACTCATCACATGGCCAACACTTAACCATTTTTACTCTCCCACAACTTGGCCAATTTTCTTTACTCGCCTGCCCCATAATTTCTTCTTACTTACCTTCTCTCAATAACAAGTACGGGGCTTACATGGAATTTTGGTCAATTTTGGGAGATCCAAAGGTTGATATAAGCCCTTCTCATCCGTCTACGATCTTATATTTTTTCTGCCCCCAAGGGGTGCCTTTCTCAATTTAAGTTTCAAGCCCATGTCTGAGAGGGACATAAAACCAATTTTTTTAGCCTTGAATCCGCGAATTTAGAGGGCATAATGCCCACATAAAGATGAAAGAAACCGTTGTACGACTAGCTTAGACGTCCAAGAAAAACTTAGTTTAGGGCATCGTTTTTCAGTTTTTTAGGGGCAAAACTTGATGTAATGTCCGTTTGAACTCATCGTCAGTGTGAGTGCAGATGAGATTTGTAGAATCTAATCATCAACTATATGAGGTTCTTGGTTTATGTGTAGTTCCTGAATATTTTCAACATGTTGTCATTGGGTTGGTCTCCTTTAACCCTAAAAATGAATGAATATATATATAGTGGGGGGCAAGAGCATCGTGACACTAGGGTCGTTGTGATGCTACATGTGTTAGCCCTGAGTGCTCCCTAGTGTTACTTGATGCTTGATCTTTTGGTGCCTTTGGCAACGTTGTAATGCTAAAGGGAAGTGTTCTGACGCTGCGCTCATGCCTTGCATTGTTGGATAGCGATGTCCAATGCTCCATGTAGGGGCATTATGATCATTTGTCATCATCTTGAGTCTAATTGCTCAATTTGATCCTTAAGTGCTTCGTGTAAGTCTCATATTCACTCATTCCAACCTTTACTCAAGAGTCTAAGATTGTAATTAGATGCTCAATCACCTTGAGAAAAGGACGAATACACTTTTATATTGGTTCCATAGTCTTCCTTTGTTCACGAGATTGCCACCCAGTTTTACATCAAGCCTTTTTCATTTTTTAGATTTTCATTCATGGTAAACATGTTATCTTTACATTAATTAATTCAATGAAGTTTTGTTTCATCTTTTCACTAAGGATGAAGTGCGAAGATCCTTTGGAACAAAGATTGAATATGAGGTAAATTCAGTTTACTATACGAGGAAAGATTGTGATAGGCTTGCAGGTACAATTGTGAGCCGTTTAAATCCTAGTCATTCCCATTTTTTTTGCAATTCTTTTATCCAACTCTTTTATCTATTTACGACATGTTTCGAATTGATTTTCTAAAATGATTAAAATTACTTTTATCACTCTCAAAAGCACTCGAAAAGTGCTTTTAACCATTCAAAACAAAATTTAATACTATGGAAAATGCATTTGAAAGTGTAAAATTAAACATTCAATTGATTTTAAGTAATTAAGGCTGTGTATTTTGGAGTGATTTTAAACATGACAAAAGTGATTTTAATCATTTTAAAATTACTCTCAAACATGCACTTCAACGTTAACTAACCATGTTTTTCTAGGTAATTGCAATGGGTAGCATTAATAATTAAGTCTATAGCAACATTAAAAAAATTGCAAATATAGTAAAGTCTATCAGTGATAGACTGTATTGGTTATAGACTTCTACTTCTGATAGACTCCAACTAACGATATGGTCTCTCACTAGTAGACTCACATAGCTAGATCAAAATTTGGCTATATATATATATATATATATATATATATATTTATTTATTTATTTATTTATTTATTTTTATTATTATTATTATTATTATTTATTTTTTTTTTTTGGTATTGTGCTATAGTTGCTAATATTTTAGGCATGATTGCTATGTTTACAATTATCCACTCTAGTTGCATTTTTTTTTGACGTAGTAGGTTTTGAAGGTATTGAGCAAAGTTTATGGCTAAATAAGGAAAAAAGTCCAGAACTAAAGGCTGAGAGAACTCCCATTATAGAACAAAATTAGAGCATGTTTGGGAGTGATTTTAAAATGGTTAAATTCACTTTTGCATTTTTGAAATCACCATGAAACATATTTTTAATTCTTCAAAACTAATTTTGATGATATAAAAATTGAATAAAAATGTAAAATTGAAAAGTAAATTAATTTTAAGTGATTAAAAATATGTGTTCAATTGATTTTAAAAATGAAAAAAGTGATTTTGACGATTTTAAAATTATTAACAACAAATGGTTATATCTGCCGTCCTTGCAAATCCAAAGTTCCATCAAAAGGCCAAAAATATATTTAATTAATGTACATTTATCTTTAAGTTTACCTACTATTTTTCTCCAAGAAAATGGAGGCTAGATATTCCATATTATATTAAGAAAGATATCTAGATGTTGTCTGGGTTACGCCTATCTTTGTGTAGCTGTCAAACGACAAAAAATTTCGTTGTTTTCAAAAAAAACATTAAATTATTATTTTCTTGTTATGTGATAAATGAAGAGCCATAGGAAGATAGATCTAATCAATACTACACCTAATTATTGCACATATATTAATACAGAAATACTATTTACTTAAGTCGTTTATAATATTGATAGGCAAAATATGACCATATATAACTTTACAAAACTAGTATGTTATTGTTAATAAAATAAGGGGGGAATTATTGCAAATATAGCAATCAGACTCAAAGTATTAATAGATATAACACAATCCAAAAGAATTTGTAAATATAGTAAAATTTAGATTCAACTTTCAAACTCTATCAATGATGGATCCATATTGATAGTAGGAGGTCTATCAGTGATAGACCATATCGCTGGTAGGAGTCTATTTTGATATATTTACAATTCTTTTAAAAAAATTTATATACTTAATTATTATCCCTATGGGGAGTTTGGGGTAAAGAGTGAAATAGTAAAAAGTAAGGATATATGAAGTTTAGGAAGTTGTAAATTCTTAGGGTCCACAGTATAAGGGGTTGATAAAGTATAAAATCGATGTTTTTTAGTGGTGGGATCGACCAACTCCTTAGGCCAAATAAGGAGTGGAGTTCACAGCTCTTACTTCTCAAGTCGGTGGGCAAGATAGAGGAAATAGAAAGAGAAAAACACTCCATATGGATATGTATATGTAGACAGAGAGTAGAAATAGATATAAATATAATTAGTTTATTTTATATATATTATTCCTGCATTATTGTTAAGTAGAGAGGGCAGTGTGGGCATATATATACATACATACATACATATATATATATATATATATATATATATATATATATATATATAGGTGCTAATTATATTCTGGAAGCACAGAATTCCAATCAAGAAGAAGTAGTGCCGCTCGTTGATTATAAAAGACCTTAGCGATATAAGTCCATTCGATTTCTCGAGAGGTTTTAGCTAACAACACAAGAGTGAAAACTATTCGACCATATCGTTGTCCTCGTTCCAAACCATTCAACACTCTTATGAACTCCAACCTTTCTCCTCCTCTTTCATTATGTTCATCCACTGCAAAGCGTCCAAACCCTTGAATACTTTCGCTGTCGATATCCCTAATTGGCACTGGATCAAACCCCGGAACCAGATCTTCACCACTACTCATTGCTAATTAATATAGTTTGATGAAGATATATATATATATATATATTATATAGACTTTGTAACACTGCTTTGCTTATGAATATTGAGAAGGAGTTCCATATTTGTAGTTGCGGTTCAACCCGAGAGATTGCATTTATTAGATAAGGATTAATAGGTTCTTAGGAGATAACTTTGAATTAGTTCTTTTTAGTTATTTAATATCATAGTTCTACTATCTTAATTATAAATAATATCTTTCTTCAGATCTTTGTTATAATTAAATGCTGAAATTTGACTTTTAGTTTGTTTCACACTTGGCATAATTGTGTTAAAAAAAAAAAAAAAAAAAAAAAAACCATTTGGAGCTGAAAATAGGTTACAGCATTCTAGTTAAACAATAATACCTAATGTGGAGTGGCCAACGTTGTTTTTATGAGGATGAAAATTGAGTCACCACCGGTCTTGATCTAGTGGGTGTGATTGGACGCCCAAAATATGCTAAATTGGTCGACAAAGAAAAGATAAAATGTTTGAAGTCCTTTGTGAATGGGAAAAACATTAACACTCTCCATTTACAACACTTGTTTAAACAACAAAATTTCTTTTTTCTCGTGTTATTAAAGAAAGGCCTTTTTGTAATGGAAAAAGATTTTTTTTCGTTTGCATTTTTAAATGTCCAAGGTTTTATTGATCACAATTATTATAAATAATGAACAATAATTATGAATTGCAAAAGAACGTTAAAAAATTTTATTTGAATTTAATTTGACAATTTTAGTCCTTATTCATACTATTTAGTCCTTATACTTTCAATTGTCCAATTTTAATCCTCATGCTTTCAATAAATCTTAAATTTAGTCCATCAAAATTAATTTTTACCAAAATTGGTTAAATAATAATATGTGAAACTGTTTTCAAAATTTATAGTAAAAATGCTATAGATAACAAAAAATTTTAAAAACTGGCATTATGGACTAAATTTAAAATTTATTGAATATATGGAGATTATAATTAGACAATTGAAAGTAGAGAAACTAAAATTGAACAAAATTTGAATTATAAGGGCCAAAATTGTATTTTTAACCTTATTTTAGTTTTGATGATTAAATAATGAAACTAAATTAATTGCAAATATTTTAATTATTTTATATCAATTTATGTACATCGACACTAAATGTAAGTATTTAATGAAAAAGCGAGGTTAATTAGAAGTGTAAATTTTGAAACTTAAGGACAAAACTGGAGAAAACTCATCTAGCAAGAGTAAAATTGTAACATTTTGAAACCTCGTTACTAAATTAAAAGCAAACTCAAAACATAAGAACTAAAAGTGCAACAATTTAAAATTTAGGGATCAAATGAAAATTTGACCCAAAATTTAAGGACAAAAATATATATTTTTTTAATTAAAATCTTTAAATTTAGCAGTCTTTTAACCATAACTAGTTTGATACTGAGTACATTATTGCACGTGTTTTTGTAAAGTTTAAAATGCAACTCAACTATAAAAGTTTAAAAATATAATTTACATATATAATTTATATATGTAAAAAAAAAAGTGTTATAAATGTGAAAAATGCATATTTTTTTCAAAAAAAGAAAAATTTTAATTTTTAATATTTTAATCATGACAGTTTCTAAATGTCACAAATGTATGGCATTTTTAAATTGTCATTAGATAAAATTAATTATTATTATTATTAAAATAAAATAGAAATATGTAATTAAAATAAAAGAAGAAACTCTAGCCCTTTCATCTCTCTTTGTCCTTTCCCTTCTCCATCGTCTCTCCCCCTTCTCTTTTAATTTCTCTATCTTTATATCTTGCAGCAAACACAGTCGAGAATGGCAACAGAGATGGGTATGGTGATTTGAGTTCACAAGGGGCATCTGTGACGGATATCTGCGGCGAGGGACGAAGACACCTGCTAGAGTAGAAACGGTCCTTGCCCCAACACTCTCGAAATGGGAGATTTGAAACTTACAATACATTTTATATGTAGTGTGTATATATATATATATATATTAGTATATTCCAATTTAGTACATAGGTTTCGAAATGTTATGGCTCGGTTGGTAACTATTTGACTTTTTGTTTTTTGTTTTTGAAAATTAACCATATAGTGACTACTTTCACCTCTAAATTTATCATATGTTATCTACTTTTTATCAATGGTTTAAAAAACCAAGCTAAATTTTGAAAATTAAAAAAGTAGTTTTTAAAACTTGATTTTGCTTTTGAAATTTAGCTAAGAATTCAATCATTGTACTTAAGAAATATGTAAATCATTATAAGAAATAGAGAGGAAATAAGCTTAATTTTTAAAAACAAAAAACAAAAAATAAAATGATTATCAAATGAAGCCTACACTTTTAGCTTTAAATTTTGAGTTTGTTCTTAATGTAGTTATCGAGTTTTAAAATGTTACAATTTTACTCTTAAAAAATGGGTTTTCTTACAATTTTGTCATTAGGTTTCAAGATGTACACTTTTAATTAACTTAATTTTTCACTCACTCTCAATGTTTGGTGTTAATGTCCATAATTTTTTATAAAAAAAATTATAATTAATTAAGTCATTATTTTTAAATTAATTTTAAAATATCACTTCATAATTATTTTAAAGTTTGTTTTCAAATATAGCAAAATGAGTTAATTTATTAATAAATATAGCAAAATGTTACTGTCTATCAATGTCTATTACTAACAGTAATTTATAAATGATAATAACTTATCACTTCTATCGCTATTAAACAGTGATATTTTGCTATTTTCGAAAATATTTCCAACGGTCTTGTTATTTAAAACAACTACCCTTATTTTAAATTAATTTATTAGTAGACAATAATGCCATACACTGAAGCGGTATTTGTGAAATTAAAACTTGAGATTAATAGGGTAAATCTTAAAACTTAGGGACCAAATTATGTATTAAAAAAAAAAAGAAAAAAAAAAGCTCAAATTTCAACAATAAATCGTAACGCATTGAAACTTAGGAGTTAAATTAAAATCAAAATAAAAATTTAAGAATTAAAGTGTAGCATTTTAAAACTTAAAGACCAAATAAAAACTAAACGATAAAAAAAGAAGCTTTTCCTTTAAATATAAAAAGAATATATTTAGTCTTTATCCATAAATACTTTAATAGTCTTTCAAATCACACATTCTTTTGAATGCAAAACTTGAATCGTCAATACTCAACAAAGAAAAAAAAATAATAATCCATTTGTATCTAATACATATCTTAAAATTTCTTCTAATCTCTTTCTCAAAAAACGAAATTCCTTTTCATCTCAAAAATTTTAAATTGATTCCCAAGAGTACATATTTAAACTTTATTATATTGAATATATTCCTAAACAATCACTTTACCTTGATCATCTTTTGATGTTTGGTGGTCAAAAAAGAATTACTTAAAAAGAATTTCATCAAGTTAAAATTGGATAGATTATTAATTGGCTTTAGATAGACTTAATTATAAAATCCTCTTAAATTTTCTATTTTTTTTCATGAATAGCTTAATGAGATGAAATATTACACAAAAATATGGCTCAAATGTCCATAGCACCCTCCACAAATTTCATAGATTTTGAAAAGTAATAAGAAGAAAAAAATAGAAATAAGAAAAGACACATATGAAAAAGAAAATATACCATATTTATACGCATTAAATAATTTTTTTCCAAAACCATTTTATTTTCAAAATCAAATCTTTAAAAAATATATCATGCTAATGCGCATTAAATGGGTTTTTTTCCAAAACTTGCATATGAAAGTCATGTGGGTTGTAACACATAGTATATATGAGGTTTATTTGTACATTTTCTTTTCAATTTCTAATATATATGAGTTTATTTTAAATAATCTAATGATGTCATCTATCTTAGTATAATATACATGTGTATATATGAAAAAATATGCAAAAACATATGTCTTAATTTCAAATATATACATGTGTACATATACATGACAATGTAGTTACATTTGTGAAATATACTATTAAAAACTAGTTAGATATAGAAATATTGAAAAAAAAAAAAAACACAATATATATGAAGAAACATAATACATATCATGGTACATTACTGAACGATTAATATAACATAGTATATATTGAAAAAAGAAATATCAATGAAGATATACTTTGTATTATACTACATAAACGTATAATACAATTTATAACACATAAAGACTTAACCTAATTTATTCCTGAATTGAAGGGATAATTACCATATAAGTGAAAGGATAAAATAATAGTCATTAAATAATATCTCAACAATTATTATAAAATGTATAACGTTAATTGTGAAATATAAGGTTTAATTGAATTTCATATGATTATTTATGATATATTAAATTGTAAAAAAATCGAAACTTTAATAAGAGAGATAATGAGTTTTAAGGTTAAATTTGTCCAAAAATTAGACCAAAATTTAGATATAAAATATTTTTTAATTTAAAGTTATTTGTGAAATAACATCTGTAAACTAGGTTAGACCTCTAAAACTTTCATTATTATTCCTTGCCGTTTGCCGTTGCAATTATTCATGTCCAACTCCTACAACCATCTCATTGTTTTATCCAGACACTTAGCATTAATCATTGAATTGAAGCAAATACATTTAGGGAAGTATTTGTTTTCGATTTATGTTTCTATACTATTTGATCGGGTTAGGTATTAATTATTGTCTAATTAGAATGCTTTAACCTATTTCATAGGGTATCTTGTCTTATATCATAAAATGTACTTTTCTTTAAAACGAAATTATGTATTGAGAATAACTAGTTAATTATTGAATGACTTGTCATAAAATTAATTTTTTTATTTTTATCTCATATTCAAAAATTTACAAGCGTTTAATCTCCAAGATCTGAAAATGTATTTTTTTTATTTAATTTAAATCTAAAACGTTTTTCGCATTTAATTTAGATCTAAAAACATTTTTTATATTTAATTTAGATCTGAAACGTTTTTTTTTTAAAAAAAATTAATCCAGAGCTAACACATTTTCCTTAAAATGTTTATTTTAGAAAACATTTTCGTTGGGATTAAAAAAGATGGTTGCCTAAGTTGTTCTGGTAGGGAGCAAAGTTTATGGCATATTGTTTTTCTTCTTCTTAGTCGGATCAAATTTTCCAGTTGATTCCGATCCATCTCCGACAAGTGAACGTTTGAGAAGGATATTAATTTTTTTAATCTTGGGAGCAACTAGTAAGAAACGATAATTCAGCACCATGGTAATTCCACAACATCTAAATATTGACATTCCAATTTACATTGCAACGGTGTGAGATAAATGGAAAGTCAAATTTGGATGCATAGTTATAAAAAAAGGTAATTATAGATATCACAAAAGATAATGTTTAAGGGTTGTTTCTAAATACAGAAAAATGAACCAAAATATTTGCAAATATAGCAAAATTTTACTGTCTATTAGCGATAGACTGCAATAGACTACGATAGACTACTATCTGTGTCTAGTTGTGTCATGATAGACATAGAATAGTAGTCTATCACAATCTATCGCGGTCTATCGCAGATAAACTATGATATTTTGCTATTATTTATAAATATTTTCAACTGTTTTGCCATTTAAAATAATTTTCTAATATTTAATTAAGATAGTAGAAACTATATGCTCTTAAATAAAAAGAACTAATTAGGTGTTGTTGCTATCAACACCTTAATAGGGGTCCACAAACAATGTTTTTAGTACCACAAAGTAGATTCGATGATATCAATCTCTAGAGTTGAACCACAAGTATAAATATCCAACGCTTTGTGAATATTTAAAAGCAAATCAATGTTACAAGTTACAAAGTACACATCCATCAAAAGGGTTGGTATTAGCAAAATGAGTTATTCGAAATAAGATGTTGCTAGGTTTGAAGTGGTAATTAAACAAGTGGTAATTAAGGATGTCAATAACAAATAGATACGAGGAGTTGGAAGTTTTGCAGTGCTTAGGAAGAAATTGAGGTGCGTGGGAGATGTGAAATTGTCTAGGTTTAAAGGAGGGAGTGATTGTTTTGAAAACAAAAAATAATTAATTTTGCACATGAATCAAGGAAACGTTTGAGTTTCTATTAAAAAAAATTTTAAAAATCCTTCAATTTCCTTTTCTAAAAAATAATTATATTCTAACTTTTGTGTAGTAAGTAAGTTCATTTAGATATTTTTGGAAAAAAACATAATTGAATTATAAAGTCTTTCTTTTGGCCTTTTATGTTGTTCTTTTGGCCTTTCATTTAGATGTTGGTCTAAATTCTCATGAAAAAATAATAAATAGGCCCTAAATGAGATGAAATTTAGCCAAAGTGAAGGATAATTGACATTATCTTTCTTTTGAGAGGTTGAAGATTTGATCTATCTCCGTATCATTGTATTAAAAAAATTTGAAAAATAAAAAGGAGATGAAATTTATATAAGAAAACATCTAGAAAATTAAAGAAAAGAAATGGAAGGAAAGAATGGGCATTATGAGTTTGACGAATCTTAGTATTTCATATTGGCAGCGTATGGAGAGGGTGGAGGCTGAGTCAAATTGGGCGAAGGAGCGAGAGCTTGAGAGAGACAGAAATGGCGAATCGCTCGATCAACTCCAAGACAGAAGTAGGCAAACCCTTTGTAGCTTTGATTTGCGGTTCATTGGTTTATTACCATTGCGCTTATCGAAATTCCAGTCTCCTCTCCCTTGTCGCTGACGTTTTCATCGTTCTCCTTTGCTCTCTCGCCATTCTCGGCCTTCTCTTCCGCCATATGAATGTCTCGTAAGCTTTCCCTTCTTTTTCCTCTTTCTTTTATCTGTCTTTCCGCCAAATTATGTGCTTTCTTTGAATCTTTTGTTGGATAAACAGATTATCCTGTTCCTTTGAATCCTATGTGCTTCTAGGGTATGTACTAGATTTGAGAACTTCTTGGAGATTGTCTTGAATGGTTGGAATTTTAGTCGGTTTCACTTCTTTAGAAATGCGATGTTGTTGAACTTAGATTCTCCATCTGTATGCATATCCTTATCCTCGTTATGATCTTGAATTTATATTATTTGAATGCTAAAATTTAAATGATCTGTAGGGTACCAGTGGACCCTCTTGAGTGGCAAATGTCGCAGGATACTGCTAATAGTATGATTGCTTGGTTAGCCAATACCATAGGTGCGGCTGAGTCTGTTCTGAGGGTGGCAGCAACAGGGCATGATAAGAGGCTTTTTGTTAAGGTATTGCTCTTTGATTATCATTAATTTGTACATTAGTGGCCTATGCAGTTTTGATTAGTATTATTAACTAAGCTTCTTTCAGTGAGTTTTGGGTTATTGTATGAACTCGAACAGGATTTTTTCTTCTTCTTTTTCTTAACTTTTATTTTCTCTGTGAAACATAAATTCCAAAGGAAATTAGAAAGAACACTCACACTGGGCTATAAGAGTAGTAAGGCTATAGATACCCAACAAGTGGCGAGAATATACACCAAGTAACAGCAGGATTAGAAAGATGTTAAAAAAGCAATGGAAGTCCTTTTCCTTTTCCTCAGAAGTACAATGTTTTCTTTCAGTCCAAATGTACCTAATGAGATGTCATTTTTTCTTGAATAGATGGCCGATTAGCCAGTAATGATAAAGAATCCCTCGATAGAGCCATGGACCAATTGAAACAAACGGGTGGTCTCCAAAAGCCCATTAGCGAGACTTTGAAGTTTTCTATCTATCTTACCCCCTCCTTGAAATTGAAAGATTTATGTATGGAAAATTTGAAGGTAGAATTTTGTTTCTCCTCTTGAAATTATTATAACACCGCCCCTGATTAAGCCTGCCTATCTCATCAAAATCCGCCTAAGCCTTTAAACAATTGCAATCCAGTTGTCATGTCAATCTCGTAAACTCTATTATAACTCTATCTCTTTCCTTACCCAGCTTTATTATAAATTGAAGGCAGGCTCCATATATGTCATATTGTGAAAAGATTGCAAATCCTCTTCAAAATAAACTTGCTGCTTTCTTTTCATGAATTTTTCCATCCTTTTCTTCAAAAATTTAATTGGAAAATTTCGTACCATTTCCAAAAAATGACATCTCATTTTTCTCACCAAAAGGACAACAATCCTTCTTTTTCTTCTGTTGCCAGAAAAAGTAGAATATTTAACGTATTTACCTAACGATTTGCACATTTCAACAAACTCATTATAAACATGCAGTCCACGGAGTCATTTCTAATTAACGCACATGGTTCTAGCTTAATTATCTGCTGTTTTGATGGTATTTTGGCATATTAGACTAACAATTACTCATAATGTTGGATCTGTGAAAAAATAGTGTGCATGTTTCTGTTGCCATCCAAAATCTTTCTCAATTATAGCTTTTGTTTGAATTATGGTCAATTGGAGGGCTTTTGTGTTATCACTTTGGCCGGAGTTTGGGTTCCTAAATCTTTTCTTGTAAACTAACATTTTGGAACAAGTGTTTTCCTACCACCTTCCTTGAACGAGATTTGTTCTTTGGGTTATACAACTGTATCTTTATCCTTGAGTTCTGGAACAAGCATTTCCCTTCTCTTGTAAGAGAAAACTTGGTGTGCTAGCATTTCTGTACCATTACTTATAGTGAATCTTGACAAATTTATATAAACATGTCTGAGTGCCATGTGAATTCAAAACCGTTCTTACAACCCATGCAAGGAGTCTAAGATGCTATATTGTAAAAATAAAATAAATATGTATGTATGTATCAGACAAATTGCACAACCGAGGTGTTTGTTCATTTAGATCAAATAATAAACATCGTGTAATTGGTATCAGGTTACATTGATAAACTATGACGTGTCAGCGGCACATATTATAGGTTAAATGGTACAAAATACTTTTGTTCTTCAGCATATCCCTAAGCTTTGAAATTTTTCGTTTTAACTTTTAAACTTCGAAATTGTTCCAATAATACATTTGGAAATTTTCTCTGGGCTTCTATGATGAGTTCTTTTTGTAATTATTTATTAGATCATATTTTGTTAGATTGGAGACCCTTCTTCTAGGGTGCTCCCTTTTGTGGGCTTGGTTTTTTTGTATGTCCTTATATTCTTATAGAATATAGAATTAGTTGCCGCATCAATTTTAATGTCCTTCATTAACAATAGAAAGGAGAAACCACTATAAAAAGATTGAACATGTGAGAGGATCCAAACAAATTTTGCTTACATTTCCCTCTATAGAGCACAAAATGTTTCCAAAGTTAAAAATGAAACTTTTCAAAGTTTAATGATATAATTAAAACTTACTTCAAAGTTCACGAGTATTATACACCTAGTATATGCAACCATTTGCGAGAGCTAAGTTGCTCTACCTAATAAGGTCTTTCAGAGAACCATCCCTTAACAAGAATAGCTGTACAACTGTACTGTCTTTCATCTTGTGCTTGTAAATTAAAGTTATGCAAATGTTTCTATAGGTCGTTGTTTGCCTTTATGCTCTCTCGGTGCTTGGAAGATTGGTTTCAGGTGTTACAGTTGCCTACACTGGTATGTCTGGCCTTTCTACTTGTTTCTATTTCTTCTATCTCACAAGAAAATAAATATGCATGACGATTTGATTGGAGAATTTTCTATGCTCTTCATATTTAATTCCTATACATCTCGTCATGTGGTGGGGCATTGCAGTCAAATTTGTTATACGATCTGATTTACTCGCTTGGCAGTTACACATACTCTATTCACAATTTCACTACACTTTTGTTATAATTTTTAAGATTATTCCGAGACTCATTTCTGTTTATATTAGAGATAATTAGATCCTTGTTGCATATTTATGGAACTAATCTGTCATTGATGCTAGTTGCTCTGAATTGACAGGTTTATGCATGTTGTGTATATACATGGTGTTGGAGAATTCTGAGTCAATAAGTGCTTCTATTTCTCCTTTCCTTAGGAGAGGAAACGACCCTACTCCACATCAAGATGCCATCTAATCTTCATTCGTTGTAACCCTGTTTTCTCACTGTAGATGGATTCATCTGTGAATATTTACCGTTAGATTGTTTAGTTGGTGGAAATAGAATTTTGGGAGTCATTGTTGATTACTGATTGACCATTGTGAGTATCTGTTGTTTTTTGTGAAGTTGAGTTGAGTGGTTTGAAAAGGAAAATATTTGCCACGACAGTCACTTGGACTATGCGATATTTGTATCGAAGTTATACAAGGGGATGGGAAAATGTTTGGAAGCAAAGTTTGGTTTGATTGTACGAGAATTTGTTCTATATGTCATACAATTCCGTTATTGACTTCTAAAGTTTGGTTTGCTTGTTTGGTCTTTTTTCGAATCTTACAATTTTTTATTTATTACTTTTTGGTATAACAAGTAGGATATACAGATTTGAACCTCCCATCTTGGCAGGATTTTTAATTAATTATATGTTATTTAAGTCATTTAATAGGCTAGAATAAAAAAAAAAAAAATTAGTTCATAAGAAGCACTTTCTTACTTTTATCTAAAAAGTTCAATAAATTGTTACCTCTAATTATATTTGAAGTAAGAGAATATAGAAAATATTGGAATCTATTTTTTATGTAAACTTCACTCCTTACCACTTGAATGACTCTTTTCCACTCACTTCCGGTAGTAACAATTCACTATATATAATTTATGGAGTTAGTATCAATTTAAATCTTAAACTAATAATTATATTCAATTTAAACTTAAAATTTTTCTCATCCAAATTTAATTCGAAAAACATCATAGGAAATATATAATTGTTTCAATTAAAACGTTAAATTGTCATAAGTGAATCAACTTATACCATTTATTAATAAAAAATTATTTTAAATGATAAAATTATTAAAAATATTTACAAATAATAATAAAATATCACGTAGATAGATCGCAAAATTTTATTATATTTGTAAATATTTTAGTTTATTTTACTATATTTTGAAAACAACCCTTTATTAATTTTATATTTGAAAATTGTCCAACCAACTATTAGAATGGACGCCCTGCTTCAACAAAAACCCAATATTCGACAAAATATTCTGTCAACTCATAAGATACAAAAACCCAATATGCAACAAAATACATACTTCACAATAAATTTTAATCAGCAACACATTTTCAATATCTATTTACAAAGGCTTCCCCCTTTCTGTATTTGTACTGATGCCCTGATTCAAACATGGTTGCAACTATACAAAGACTTTACACATGTAACTTACCTTTAAATTTTATTTCATTGCAACTCTTCAGTCTTCACAGGAGTCCAGTTGTTTCTTGATATAGAATGCTTCCTCGCATGTGAAACAAATCCAAGAATGTAACCAATGAAGGCTCCAAGAACCAAAATACTTGCTCCCATCACATACCAGGAGAATGAGGATTCTAGCATCTCATTCCTCGTTGTCGAGTTTGCAATACTACTGTTGCTGAATTTAGCACCAACTCCACCGTTTAGAACTTGTCCCGATGCCAAAATTTCAACAGAATCGTGTACCTCTCCATCATGATTTCCAACATAAGAGATTGTAAGCTTCTCTTTTGTAGCAACCAATCTGGTGTAACCGAATTCGCCTCCACGGTACATCGACCGTTTTGGTTGTGGAAAGATCGGGTCATCTGGGTGGTTTGATCTTGGCTCCCAGATTGGTTGCCAATCTTGTCCAGCCATTCCGATGACGAGATGGATGGGTAATGCTTCCCAGTCTTCCCCATCCACACCCATACTTCCACAAGTGTAGTTATTAAGTGGGCAAAACCTCTCATACCTATGGACATGACCCCATAATGCCAATGTCACATTATTTTTCACAAACAATGGTTCCAAATGGTGCAGCATTTTCTCCCTCAATGGGGCATCTCTAAGTTCATTGCTCGTCGTATACATTGGTCTGTGCCCCTGGACCACTACGAATGGTGTCTTCTTCCGATCAACAGACTCCAAATCACGCTTAATGAATTCATATTGGCTACTTCCTTGAAGGAAATTGGTTTCTGTTGATATGTACACAAAATGCACCGATCCCATGTTAAAAGAGTAGAAAAGGTTTCGAGTAGGCAAGCTGTGACTTTCAGTAGGTTCTGAAGAGTTTCCTGGCATGTTGAACTTCAAACTATATGGCACCCCACATTCCCCTCCCCCGTCTTTCCCGTATATCCCGGACGCCCAGTCGGGTTTCCACGGCTGAAGGGGCCAGTCATATTCATGATTGCCAATACATACATGGTATGCAACCTTAGATGCCAGAGGTTCAATCTGATTGAAGAAAACGTCCCACAACCACGCATGACCCCTTGCATAGCTGATATCTCCAATGTGAGAGATAAATGCAGGTTTGTCACCAAGCGCTTCAATGTCACGAAGTAACCACCTTACAGTGGATATGCTTTCCTCCTGTGTTCGGACAAAGGTCGTGTACGGTGTTGCAGCTCCCATGTCACCAAAAAGGAAAGCAACCGTTTCATCCGAGTCCTCATTACGTGACATGAAGTTTAGAATACCACTCCAACCTTTAGAATCGCTTCCAACCTGGTAAAAGCAAAATGCATTGCATTATAGTTCTGTACCTAGATGGTCTAGACTATATGTCAACTCAAAACAAAGAAAGCACCATCAATCTCCTTTCTTATTTGAATGCATCCATGAATGAGATTAGGCCTTCAACATTTCAAAACTTAATTAGTCAACCAATAGCAAGTCATGTAATAGAACCATCATATATTGTTACTAATGTCCTTCATGGTTTCTCATGGCAATAGCAGAGCAGAATCCACAATGAATCAACATTTTAAAACAAGATGCATAAATCTTCACCAAACAAATACCCATAAAACCATTTGATTAACTGCTGAACTATCAAGGCTAATGATCACAACTCAAGAGCAAAAGCATCACAAATTCCACCAGAATCACAAATTAGGCAAAAAAAAAAAAAAAAAAAAAAAAAAGTTACCTGATAATAAACCTTAGCTCCTTTCTTCAATTTATTCATAACAGCATCATGAATAAAACCAGGATCTCTCCAGCCAATGCTATCATTAGCAGGGGAATCGCACATGTGCTCCCTCTCATACCTCTCAACACGCGCCACAGCAATCTGATCAAGCTTCTCCTTCTTTTCCCCATATCTCACATACCTTTCCGATCCATCCTCCGTCACGAACATCACTCTCATTTCGTCATCATGATCCGTGAAGGCCAGATGGATCTGCTCCGGGCCGCCGCGGGGGGAGAATCGGAGCTCCTCCGAAGCCGCAAGAAGGTGCGCGGTGCCAGGGAGAGGGTTGTGGTCGTGGTCATGATGCTTGTCGTCGATCTCCGATTCGGTCCACCGGAAAATCCTGAAGGAGTAATTGGATCGGAGGTTGATTAAGGGGATGGAAACGGATCCAGAGCCGGATTGCCAGGTGGGAGAGGAAGAAAGGAAGACGTAGCCGATGAAATGCTTATGGGAGGAATTTGGGGGCGAGTAAATTCCAAGCCAGTCAAGCTTGGAAGGGGATTCGATTCCAGACCAATGGATTTGAACTGGATCGCCGGATTTGGAGAGGATGGAAGGGGAAAAAGAAATGGAGACCTTGGATTGGATTGAAATGGGGATGAAGGAGATGAGAAGAATGAGAAGGATGAGATTATTCATGGATAACATGTATGTAGGAGATTTACCAAAGTTCTTACTTCTTATTGATGAAATTGGAAGAAGAGGAACTGGGCAATGGGCATATTCTTCAGCTGGATTCTTGTTTCTTACTTCACTTTCATTCATCAATTTCCACCATTGTTCATTTTGATTTTTTTTTTTTTTTTTTTTTTTTTTTTTCCAATGGAAAAAGGGTTTCTTTTTCGGATGGATTTTATGAAGAGGTTGAATTATGATTATAAATATGGATGTCGACGTCCATATATATTAATGGACACAAATTAACACTATTATATTTGAGCAAATGTCAATTTATGCATCTAATTTTTTGGAAATTTGTCCAAAATACCTAAAAACCAATTTTCAGCAAAAAGTGCTCACCATTTAGGGTCTGATATGAGACTTGTTACTTCTCTCTCGTTCTCTTCTCCTAAAGAATCTTATAAGGTTCGGAAGGATCTATGGATGGAGAGGACGAAATTGGAAGTGAAATTTTTTTGTCGAAAAATTATCGATAATATTATTCCTATCCTTTGTAATTTATACTCATTTCGTTTCTTTTACATATCTCGTCTTGAATTCACTTCTCATATTATGTGAGAATATAAGTTTGCAATAAAAATTCAGGATGTTTTTTCCCCGTTTAATGTGTGATATTTCAGTGGTGGCAAGTTTAATAGATTCCCTCTAGGATTACTTGGATCATATGACATCTTTGTGTTCTTGCAATGACTTAGATTACACGTTAATCATTATGTGGAGCTTGTGGAACATGAGGAATGAAATTCGCTTCAAGAATGGTGTGTTTGATTTAGTTGCCCTCAAGTGCATGATTGAGGATCCTTTTCAACCCATGCCCTTGATGTCTCTTCCTTCTTGCGCTCCATGTTGGTCTCCGATGAGCTTGGATATCTGGAAGTTGAATGTTGATGCGGCCTCGTCGAAGGAGCATGGATTTGATGGTCTTGAGTGGATTGTGCAAGATCATGATGGAAAAGAGATTTTGAGTAGTTCTCCTTTTACTAAGAAGAGTTGTGACATTAGCTTACTAGAACCTAAAGTCATTCTGAAATGTTTGATCCCGATGCAACATTAATGGGTTGGGATCAACCCCCCAATCGTGGTGAGATCTAATGTGCTAAAGGTGATTAACTTGTTATGTAGGAATGGTATGTCTTTCGTTGAGTTGGGCTTCCTTATTGAGGATATTTTTTATGTTTAGGCCTTTATTAATATCTACAAAGGATAAAGTTGCTATGTCACATCCCTTGAAATGGAATCTAAGGTTAGTTGGGTTATTTATTTCAATTTTTGTTCTAAAAATTCTAAATGGTAATATGTAAAATTTTCCTTTAATTATTTTTATATATTGAATTAAGACTAATAACTCAATTTTAATTTATATTATAAAATGTTTATTTCCAAGGTGAATAAAATTATTTTAGAACTTGAAGAATAAATTAATGAAAAAGCCATGAAATTAAATTAAATTAAATATATGTAAAAAAAATATTTGTATCATAAGTAAAAAAAAGGCTAATTGATTCAAATGACAAAATTGTTGAAAATATTTTCAAATATAGCAAAATGTCACAGATAGACAGTGATAGATGATAGTAGTCTATTAATATCTATCAGATATACAATGACATTTTGCTATACTATTTTGACTCATTTTGCTACATTAAAAACAATCCTAAACCACAACTTACTTTTTAAAAACAATAATAAGTTGTTTTTTTTGGTTATTTTAGGTGAGTTCACGAATTCCAACCCACAAAATTTTCATTTATTTGGACCTAACTAAATTAATTGATAACTCAATCCAAACCACTAGGGTTGGTGGATGAGATTCTCGTGGAACCTATGGCCGGAGAATTGCCCACTGTAAGCCTATTTATGATACCCACATGTTAATAAGGACGTGGCCTAAATTAATTGGGAGATATTGCTAAACAGGCCCAAGAAATTATAAAATTAAACCTACGCCCACAAAAGTTTTGACATCCTTAATTTCAGTTATTGCTATTTCTATTGTCGTAAAATCGTAAAAAGTTTGTATCTGATATAGATGTGCAAACATGGATATGGAGATTCCTGCTCTAATGGGTAGGCCACAGGGCACAGGCTATTATGGAAACTATGATCGCTATTTGTTCACTGGCCATTGCAAGATCCTTCAATATTAAGAAGAAATTTGATGATATCTTCTCTGCTACAAGGTACTGTTTCTATGTTTCCATGAAGTTGAGGTTGTTTGATGTCTTATAATAATAGAGTATTAAAAATAAAGCGGTTCGGTTCGGTTTCAAGACTCAAATTGAACCGAACCGCATAAAATCGATTTAGAAATTATATGTAACCGAATCGAACCGCATGCAAGCGGTTTCGGTTCGGTTTTGGCAGTTTGGTTGATCACCCTTACAGCAGACAAACATTATCCTACTAATGCATGATTCTCAAAGGAAGTTGTAACCATCCTTTTCAATCACAACCATCTCTGTAGGGTGCGTTAGCATTCTATGGATCTTTTGATACCATGATAGATTTGGAACTAAACAAGTGAATTCTCAACCAAATTTCATCAAGGGGCTGTTTGGTCCACCAACTTTTTAAATTGGTGTAAACAACTCAACTTAATTAGTAAGGACTAGTGAAGTTTGCATATTTATTGAATAACTCCATCTTGCCATTTTTTATTTACTTTTCATATTTATCGAGGAATTTTATCTTTTTTTTTTTACTTTTTACATTTATTGAGTAATTTCATCTTCTCTTCTTAATTTACTTTTCACAATTATCGAGAAATTCCATTTTACAACTCTACATTCCAAACACAATCTAACTCCAGACTTGTTAATCCTAGTCGACCAAAGCACCTTAAGTCTGTCTCATTCTCCTTGATTGGAGTTGCTTCCTTTTTCAGTGAAACTTTTTTTTTATGAGCTTGTTTTGTTGGATACCTTGTATTATTTCTTTCTTTTTCCATGAAAGTTGAGTTTTTAATAATAATAATAATAATAATAATAAAATAATAATAATTAATAATTAATGTGTGTTATATGGGAAGTATGAATGTGATGAAATCAACTAGCTAGTAGTATAGGGAAAAGTATTAATGAAGTATTTCATTTTCACTGTACAAAATATATTGTGAGAGGAAGATTCTTTAGATAACATATTTCGATTTTGATTGTCGTCTATGTTCGTAAGTATGATTATATATTAACTTAAATTAAAAATTTGGTCCCTATAATTAAAAAAAAGTCATAAATAGTCTTTGTGGGTAGATAAAATTTTTATAATAGTCCTTACGGTAGGGACTTAAACCATAGAGATTAAATTCTAATTATAAACCAAAGAGACCAAGTTCTAACTTTTTCTAAATCATAAAGACTAAATTTAAAATACTTTATTTTTTACATTAACAACTATCTTAGCCTTCCATTTAATGCCCCTGCTCGTTTAGGCGACTACATTAATCTATTCAAATGTCTTACAAATGGAATTCAGGACAACCATCAATTTTCTCTCTCAGACTTTTTAAGGGTTTCTGAACTATTGGATCTTCACTTAAGTGCTCGAAATTGGCTATCATTGTTTACTAGATCAACTGTTCCTTTACTTCTATCATCTGCTACTTTAAATTGTCTCTACGATATTTTGGCAATATTAAACCGATACTTTTACAGCGTGGTATCTTTGTCGTCAACTACCCTAACCTAATTGTTAAGAAAATCCTAAGAATTTGAAAATTAGGAACCCTTCGATTATTCAGATCCTTAATAACAAATTCTAAAGCCCCGAAAATCAATTTAGCACAACTCCAAGGAAACCTAGACAAGGTTACCTTATGATCAAAGACCATGAGGTAAAGAGAACTAACTTTCCTACTCAAGGTTTGAACAGTCCACAAACAACTTGATCAATCTTACATGAATGCTCAAGCATGCAACCCTAGATTAAGAATTGCAAAAGAATGGTGATGAATCTATGTCATCAACAGTAGGAAAAATGGCATTCCCAATATTCTAAAGTAAAAAATAGTTGGTCTCTAGATGGCCTCCTGAAACCCTAATGTGTGCCGCATTAGAAACCTTAATAAAATGGCAAAAATTCGTCTATCTAATATATTTTAGAAAGGATAAAATATGAAAATAAGATAAGTACATCAAAATGATTAAATAAAATATAATTAATAATTTGATGTTCTAGACTGTTCATATCATCATCTCCTCCTTTTGAAGAGTTCATCCTCAAACCCCACATCAAAGCCTTGTAAAACACTTTTAAAGCCATGAAAAAAAAATGATGTTACTTTTTTTGAATTTCTCTTGGACGGTCTCTCTTGCAAAGCAACTTAGTAGTCATGAGATATCAAATGTTGAGATTGTTTTGGATTTTGTCTACTTTGGAAAGAATATCGGTCCTTTCAATTCTTGTTCAATTTGTGACCGTCAAAAGAACTAGGTTCAATCTTTGAGTCTCGCTTTCTTAGTTAACAATACGTTAACATCTTGCAAAAACTCAAAAGAAAAACTAGGCAAACTTGGTCGAAGCTCATCTGGTAGAAAACAATCTCTTTTGTAAAAAAGTCTTGAATATTTTGTTTTGGTGAAGGGAAAGGTTGTACCACATGAATTTTCAAACTCATATTCTTAACTTTTTTATTTATAGATTGGTTGTCCTTTACATGCTTTTCTCTCTAATTTATGTTTGCATGCTTTTCTTCTTCATTTATTTCTATTGCTCTTGTCTCAGTTTCATGTCTTTTATTTTCCAACTCACACCCATCAAATTTTACTTCTCTTAGAAGCAATGATACAAGACTAGGACCATATATGTTAATTTAGGATGTAATAGACTAGCAATTTTAACACAAAGTATCCTAATTTCAAGGTCACTATTGTCTCCTTCTTCACCTCACTAGTACTAACACATGTTTTTCCAGGGATAAGTGGTTCAATAGTAGTAGTAATTAAGATTACAACCATATGATTCTTTGATACTTACTGACCCATTAGGCAAAAGGTCATTATCATGCAAAGGTACAACATTAGCAAGCTTTTCCCTGCTACTTTATACCTTATCAATTGTTCATGTATGGTAGGTAGACTACTTTTTCCCACTAATGTGTTGGCAATGGAATTAAACTTAGACTGATTGTACTTTAGAGATCTCTTCTCGAGTTTCTTTTCTATCTTGATGACAACGTGCACCATTTCTTCAAAATTCTCATAAAGTTGAATTTATTCTCGTTCGTTAAACATCTCGACAATCTTCGAATCAATTTAAGATTTACACTTTTAATCTTGATTTCTCATTGAATACTCATGAATTAAAAAAACTATAATTACTTAAATTTTACTATTTTTTATCACTAATAAATTTAATTTCAAATTTTCATTTCATAATTATTTTAAATTAGTTAATAGAAAATTTTGCCAAACCCTGAAAAATAAGTGTTTATTAAAAAAGTCAAGGTTAAATGTATAAATTTTGAAACTTAGGGATCAAATTGATACAAATTCTAAAGGGTAGAGTTATAATAATTTGAACCCTAGGCACTAAATTAAAATCAAACTCAAAACTTAAAGAACTAAAAGTGCAATATTTTGAACTAAAGACCAAAATAAAAACTATATCCAAATTGGACCAAAAATGTATTTTTCCAAAAAATAATAATAATAATAATAATGAAGAATAAATAATTATTTTAAATGGTAAAACTGCTGAAAATATTTTCAAATATAGCAAAATATTACTGTCTATTAGTGATAGATAGTGATAAACTATTATCATCTATTAAATGTCTATTAGTGTTTATCATTGTCTATCAGATAGTAAAATTCTGTTATATTTGTAAATAAGTTGGTTCATTTTGCTATATTCGAGAGCAACTCAATAAGTGATGTCCTCAAGTTTCTCCTAGGGTCAACACACGTTTAGTTGATTTTGGCCAAAAAGAGTTTAGCTCAATTAACATTAGTATTAGAGGTGTACATGAATTGGGTTGGGTTGGGTTGATGGTGTTTTTTCTGGACCAACCTGGAAGAACAAATTGGTTGGGTTGGCAACACAAAAACCCAAATAAAGTCTCCAACCCAATCCAAGTTGTTGAGTTATAACTTTTTTTCTTTCTAATTAAAAATATGTAAAATTTTTCTACGACTAATAACTAAAATCTCATAAAATTCAAATGTTAAATAGAATATCTATGATATTTATTATAAACTTTAAACAAACACAAATATCATAACAATTTAAAAGAAAATATTAAAAATTCACAAATTATTTAATAAAAAGTAATCAAACTTTAAACAAAGAGAAATATATTTATATATATAGAATTAAGTTGGTTGTGTCAACCAAATTTTTTTAACTAATCCACGACCCAACCTAACCCAACAAACAAAAAAAAATTTGAATCCAACCCAATCTAAAAATAAAATTAACCCAACTTAAAACTCTTTCATTTTAGATTGGGTAGTCCAGTTGTAAGTCATTTAAATACTCTAATTAAGATGTGCTGAGGACTAAGAGGTTCGTGGTTCAAATATCTCCAATAAGAGAAAAAAAAAAAGTTAAATAAATGTTAAAGTTGATTTGGACTTTGGGAGCAGAAAAGTGAAAACTCTACCATGGTTTAGAGTTATCAAAACCAATTATTTGTTTATTTATTTAATTTCAACTTGGCCGTTTAGTGGAGGGAAGAAGAACAGGGCGACAATGGTTTCCTCATCCCTTCCCCTTCTTCCCCAACCATTTGCGCGAATTCCATCCTCAACCTCTCAGCACTCTGAAATTTCTTCTAATCTTCACAACAATGTCCGATTCACTTCCATAGAGAAACCTCCAACTTCTCTAACTTCCACGTGCTCTCCAGTCCTCCACAAAACCATCGCGTTGGCCGCTTCGATTTCCCTTCTCATGTGGCCGACTCCAGGTTATTGCATTATTGTATTCATCACCACTTGTTTCCATGTTTATTTGCGAAATTTTTTGTTTACAATCTTATCCACAGTTCTGTACGGAATCTTTTTTTTTTTTTTTTGGCCTTTTTGCAATTCTGGATATTCGGTAAATTCAAGAATCGATTCGCGCTAATTGGAGCCTGAAGCTGATTAATTAACTGATTATATGCAGCGAATGCCGGATTTCTATCAGGATTCTCAGGAATCGAATCGGTTCCTGGTCCGGAATTGCCTCAAATCGACTTTCTCAATCGCTTCAATGGTTCGATTAACTTCTAATTCATTTGAAGAAGAGAAAAACGCTTCAATCCTTCAAGAAAACCTAACTTCTAAAACTGTTTTGCAGAAGAAAACCAGAAGAAATACGCAGAAGCTGATGCGAGATTCAAATCGTCGCCACTCCTGAAGGAACTTCTGGAGCGATCGAAGATGAACAAGGAAAAGTAAAACAAGAATTGACCATGTTTTTTTTCTTTTTTCAGGTTTCATCCCAAATTTGGTTAACGAATGAATGGTTTGAACTGATGGAAATTGCTGTTTCTCCGTTGTTGTACAAAACTTCAGGAACCGTCAGAAAATTGTTGACAAATATTGCATCCGTGGTGCAGAATGGGGAGTCGGAGATTGCTCGGCGGAGGGAATGTCGCCGGAGGAGAGGGACAATTTCATCTCAATGTTGAAGCAAAAGGCTGGAGTGGATTAATTGAACTATGAATTTGCCCTAATTCTCTCTGTCATGGTGGATCGATTGGAGCTTTGGGATTCAGAACAACCAAGTTTAATCTTATGATTAGCAGAGTGAAGCAATTGTAGCAAAATGAGGCTCTACTCCCTACTGGGCGTGCTTCACTTTTCAGCACTCAACTAGGCTCTAAACTTAAATGCTTTTCTATTTAACTTTTGTGTTACATTAGTTTGTTTAGAATTATATTTATGAATGCATACATTTTCCTATTATAAATAGAAAAATTATTAAACTATTTACAAATATAGCACAATTTCATTTTTTAATTGTGTTTAATTGATGTCTATCTAGGTCTACATGGTATCACAAATAAAGTAAAATTTGTTATATTTGTAATTATTTCCAACCGTTTTTCTATTTTTGAAAATAACTCTTTTGATAACTACTAGGAGAAATGTGGTGCCTTTGCGTAGGGTTGAAAATTATATAAAAGTTGTAAGATATAACATGTACATAAAGTAAATTTGAATACTTAAAACACAATTGATTTTCGAGCTCCTACAAATAACAAGTTATCAACTATTTGGTTCTAAAATTTTAGTATTTAACAATTTAGTCTCAATATTTTGAAACTTTTAACAACTTAATACCTATTGCAAAAAATCTCATAATATTTTGCCTCTATTTGGATTGATTTTTCAAATACTTAAAAAATTATTTTTAAGTGCGAAATTTTTTAAAGTGTTAATAAGAACTAAGAAAATCGATCAAGATAGGCCCGAGATGTCAATTTTAAGAACTAAAAAAATCGATCCAAATAGGCCCAAAGTGTCAATTTTTATTATGTAAGAACTTATTTTTCACAGTTTGTAAACAAATTTGATCTTGGATTAGTTTGTTGATTTATATATGTTAAAATATTTGTTCAATCTTAATAATAAATTTTCATGATAGGATTAAAGTTTAAAGACTTTATTGTTAAAAATTACACTAACTAAATTGCTACCAACTAAAGTTCATTGGCTATATTGTTACTTTAATAAGAATTTATGAACCAAAAATATTTTCTAGATTACATATCTGAAAAAATGTTAGATACAAGTTAAAATGAACAAAGCTCGATGGTAATTATATGATAACCTCTCTTGAGCTTGGATGTTCAAATCTCTATACTCAATTTCTTTATATAAAATAATTATTTCTTTTTCTTATCTCGTTTTCTTTGGAGGAAAACTAGTTTAATGCTACGTGCATGAATCTATTTCTAAAATACTTACAAAAGTTGATATGTTATTTTATTATATATGTGTGTATTTATATTGTGCAATAATTTTACTTAGAATGATTAGGAATAAAGCCATGTTTGTCAGGTAAGAAACGTAATAAATCAGTTCAATTATGTGATTAGGTTTGTTGTTGTTTATTTGTGTTTCATACTTGTACAGACATGTGGGACCCACATCTAAATCCGTAATAAAAGAAATGTAAACTGACTAACAGTTCAATTGCATTTGAAAAATTACGTCGATACCATTACCTTTATATACTGTTGCAATATGAGAATTATGAATCTATCGCATTCACCGTTATTGTTATCATTGCCGTTTGCGATTAAAAGCAATCTACTTATTGCACTAGTTTTCATTATGAATTGGTAAACGTGACTTAAATTTAAAAAATGAAAAATTACCTTTTGATCTCTAAGTTTTCTAGAATGTGTGCATTTAGTCTAAATATTTTAAATTGGTCATTTTAACCTCAAGTTTTTAAGAATTGGTTTAAAAAGTTCCTTTATCGAGAACTCTATTAAATTTAAATAAGAAAGTTAACTAGATGGGTGACGTGATGATTGGGAAAAAAAAATTATATTTTTAATATTTCTTTCTCTCCTTTCTTCCTTGGGAAATTGCTACTTTTAACCTAAAAAAGTTTTCATCTAACAAAACTAACCTCTTTTTTGAAAATTACTTTTTCTAACCTCTTTATTACTTTTTGAGATTTTAAGTGGACGGTCCCACGTGGTGAAAATAATACCATTTTGTCCCCCATTCAAGTGTTTACAATTTTATCTTTTGCTAATACAAACTTTCAAACCTAATTTCAATTTTAAACCTTAAACTTCATTTTTTCATCTTGTTCTTCATCATGTTTTCGGCAAGTTTAAACCAATATTTGTGTAAGATTGGCTGTTATTTTTAAAAGAAAAATTTGAAAACAAAATTTCGTTGGGATTTCTGATTAGGATGGAACATCTTTTGGTAAAAAATGTTTTTACGTAAATTTTTCCTTAAAATTGAAAATTGGGGGCAATTCAATAAATTTCCATTCTTACGAGAAATTAAACTAACTTAAGAAAAAGTTTGAGTTGAAATTGGGTAAAAAAAAAAAAAAACAAATTAAGTAAAAAAAATAAATTAACTTAAGTTGAAGGATAAAAAATAGAATTGATAAAAAAGGAAAAAAAAAAACTACTAAAAGTTTTCAAATAAGCTGATTTCCTGGTAGGAAGTTTACCGGAAAATAAACAGTAAACTTACGAGGAAAATCTTAGTTAGCTTGAGTTTAAGTTTATAGAAATTGGGTTGGTAACTAAGATTTTTTAAAATTTTTCTTAAAAAAAAAAAAAAAAAAAGTCAAAGTAACATTGTAGGAATTCATCTCTACGATTAAGTTAGAAAGTTAACTTAACAAGAAGGTTGACTTTCCTGTAAAGTTGACTTATCGTAAAATCAATCTTTTGAGAATCTAATTTTACGAGATAGTCAACCTTACGGGAAGGTTGACTTTGTCATAAAGTTGACTTTGACACTTTTTTTTTTTAATTTTAAGAAAAGTTTAAAAAAATCTTAGTTGCCGATCCAATTTCGTAAGTTTACTTGATATTTTTCGAACTTTTTCGTTTAAGTTAGTTTTAATTTCTTGTAAGAATTGAAATTTATTGAATTTCTTCCGATTTTCAAGTTTAAGAAAAATTTTAGGTCAGAACTTCTTTTTTTTTTAAAGAAAACTTTCAATGCTTACAAAGAAATTTCAATTTTTAATTTTTTTTTTCTTTTAAAAATAACAACAAATCTACTGGTTGAATCTTGAAAAAGAAAACATGGTAAAAACAAAATGGAAAAAAGTGAAGTAAATTGAAATTGGGTTTGAAAGTTGTATTAAAAAGAAATAAATAAAATCATTGACATAAATAGAAGACAAAATAGTATTTTATTTTTCAAAACTTTTTCAGGTTAAAAATAATGGTTCCGGTCTTCCTCCCCTTTGTTGTTTTATAGAACCTCATAATGACTCACCATTCCCAACCTTTCTTAAGCTTGGCATAGCCACGCAATGATTCCCAGCCCCAGCCCCACCCCCTTCTGCCGCCTACTCCCTCCATTCAATTCGACACTTAAACCATTTTCCGATTGAAATTTGGATTTTTTTCCCTTTTTTTTATCGATATCTTAACAACTAGGATCCCAAAATTTTAAATTTTTTTTTTTTATACAATTATCAAGCAAATAACATTTAGCAAATAAAATTTCAAAATTATATTTATATATATATATATATATATATATATATATATATATATATTTCTTTTTTTAATTATTTTAAGATTTTTTTTTATCTATACGTATCTACAAATAACATATACATACACTTATGGAGCAAACAACATTGATTACTATTATTGAAACTAGGGTTTCTCCCACTAATTATCTTCTTGTCAAAAGCTTCCACTACAATTTGGCTTCTATTTTCAAGGAAAAAAACCTGATTTGTTTTGGTTTGATTTGATTTTCTTTACTTGTAAGAAATAAGAAGAAAAAATTAGCAAGATTATAAGTCTCGTAATCAAGTTTATATAGATTCTGAGTTGGAGCATTTCAAAATTTGAATTTTTAAATATTTTTTTATGGCAAATAATCGATAACTAATCCAAAACCACTCTAACGATAATTGGGGGCAAACCTAAAAAATCGTTTAAACAATATTTTTAAAATACGGTGGGTTCCACCTAATTTTCAAACGTAATATGATTGACCACATTTAAATCTTCAATCAAATTATGTTATTGATTATTGATTTTATAGTATGCCATGTTTCATTATGATTATAAAATATTATGATTGATAATTACATCTCTAGTGTCGTAATTGTGACCTCAAGTCAAATCTAAAAACAAAAGTAATTTTTTAACATATTTATTTCAAAATAAATATATATATATATATATATTTTTTATTTTTATGATTAAATCACCTGATCAAACAAAATAAAAAAAAAAGGATAGAGATAAGATAAAAAAATTTAGAGAGTAGTTCAGTCAGTTTATATCTAAATTCAAATCTCTATTTGATTTGATATTAAATCAAATCTGGAAAACGAAAATAAAAATTGAAGCCAATTTCTTTAACATATTTATTTATTTTTAAATAATAAATTATTTAATTTTTATAACTTAAATTACCTAATTTATACCAAAATTTTAGGTACTTTGATATAAAATCTGCGATCCATTCCCAAATTTCCAAAGATGGAACAACTTCGGAGAGCCATTATTTTTAATTTAAAGTTGGTTTAAAATTAGGAGAAAGAAATTGTACTGTGAAAAATGCAACGAACGACATCGCATTGAAAAAGACAAAAAGAAACAAACATTAAAAAGAAAGAAAACATTTTTCGAAATTAAGTCGTAATTATCTCCGAATCCGTATGTGCTTCGCTAGCTCATCAATTTATCAAAATTAGCTGGACAATTTTTTTTTTTTTTTTTTTTTAATCCGAAGAACAAAAGTCCGAGAAAAAAAAGAAAAGAAAAGAAAAGGAAAGGCAGAACACTTTCCCAAATCCCGAAAGGAATTTGCAGGTTGTTAATCCTTCTCCCATCATCAATTTATTTGAATTTCTACCATTATTTCCAATTTTCTTTTTGTTCTTCGTAAAATTTCAGGTTAGGGTTGCAAAATGAAATTGAGTACGTTTTGGTTGCGATGGAATGATTTGAAATTGAAACCGGTTTTTCTTATACTTTATGAGATTTTCTGTGAATTGCTCTCACTGCTGATTAATTATGGATTTATTATTATTATATATATTTATATTTTTTATTTTAACTTTTTGGTGAAAATTTTACAGGGTTTGATTCAGGGATTTCTCTGATGAATGTGGGTCTTTGCATGAGCCATCGATTTTTGAGCTTTTCAAGGGCTTGGTGGCGTTGTTAAAATGTACAGGACAGTGGCTACATCTGCGGCCACAACCACAACAACAGATAGCGTGGATTATGTTGTAAATTTGGATCAAATTCCACGCTGGAGTGATGCAGAACATAGGTCTTCATCGGAGTTCGTTAACGAAGATCCTTCCTTTTCTAATTCCTATTTTCCTGATCCTCTCACGTCTCCATCTGACGCCGAAGGTGGGACTAATGGAGTGGTTTCGAGATTTCCCGTAGATCATGAAATTAATTCCAAAATATATCTCTGGAGGGGGAATCCATGGAATCTCGAGGTAGATGCCGTCGTGAATTCTACGAACGAGGTCAGTGTTAATCTTCTTTCCGTCCTTTTCCTCTTTTCCTTCTTAAATAGAAAACCGTAATGCAATACCAACGGGAAGGTAAGGCGATGCCAAAAGTTCCCAAAACTTAATAATAGCTCGAAAAGGATTCAAAAGGAAAAATCATTGCCCAGAATTTTGTACATTATGTAGAATAAAAAAAAAAAAAAAAAAAAAAAAAAA
>QLSR01000230.1:0-73674 GCA_031780015.1 Citrullus colocynthis | reverse complement strand
TCCCCCCCCCCCCCCCCCAAAAAAAAAAAAAAAAAAGACAAAGAAGGCAGAGAAAAAAAAAAGGAAAGAACTTTCAAGAGAAAATACGGTTCCTATAATTTGGTCTATTTTCGAATAGTTTTGTTTTGGGAATCTTTGGGATTGAGTCTCCTCAATCCATGTTGCTTTTGGTAAAGGTATTTTAACTTGACTAATTGTGCTTGGTATTTTTTAGGAACTCATCATATTTGGATTCATACTTGGATCCTGCTTTCATGGCTTTAATCAAAGATCCAGATCAAAGACGCAAGGAACAATGGGAAAAAACTGCCCAGGCACAGACTGGATGGAATTATGGTAGAATGCTTGGATTTGGTGACCTTGGTGGACCTCCTTTATCTGCTGCTGAAGAATACTCGCTTCATTCGAGATACCTTGCTAAAGCAAATTCTCTTAATCTCTCTGAAATTGCTGAGATGAAAATAGTGTGAGCATCAAACTTCTTGTTTGTTTTCATGTCTTTATATGTATAATGGTCCGCTATTCTCCAACTGCACAATCAAAGGTGAGGTGGACATAAATAAGGACAAAATCATAGAACTTTGGATACTAGATAATAATTTATGCATCCCTTGTGGAAATCATTTATCCAAGTAGAGTTGCTCTTGGAGTTTCGGATCTTCACGCCAATTAGTATTTACTTATTTATCTCTCTTTATTCACTACATTTTGAGAGGTTTTGTTAGAGTGGCTTTGTAAGAGAGAATTTTTTAAGAAAGTTGGTATTTGTTAGTCATTAGAGTTCATATGTTCCAGTGGTTAATAGAAGTGTCTATGAGAAATGTCATGTTGTTTCCCATTATGGCATGTACTGAGTTCAAGTTTATGTTTCTCTTCGTCATGCGAATTGATTAGAGGCTTGTAAAAATTAGAAGGGTGAGAGACTTCTGCATTTCTGAAAATATCACTAGCTTGAGATACCTCTGTTTACAATCTATTGCAGCTACCGTGGTGGAGTTGATAGTGAGGGTCGCCCTGTTATGGTTGTTGTGGGAGCACATTTTCTACTGCGTTGTCTTGATCTTGAGCGATTTGTGCTATATGTTGTGAAGGTAATTTAATTTAATTTAATCTTGAATATTATGCATTTGTTTCTCATGTTAGATTTTTGTATCTTAAGACTCCCAAGAAGCATGGGATACATGGACACAGAAACAGAACACAATGAATCACCCATTTTTCGAACATTGATATGGACCTGGTAATACAATCTATAAACTTCTTAGAACTGAAGGACAGTTTCTTGAGAATAAGATTCTCCAAAGTGTTGAAAAGAAAGACTCACTAGAAGGAGAAGGATCCACTAGACATCTAGACATCGAAAAAAGGAATTACAGGAGAATCTCTCCAGATTGTCGGGATTCTAGACACACATATCCTTTCTTGCATGCCAAAAGTTACACTCTCTCAACAACAACAGAGAGATGGAATTTTTCGCTTCTCTGTTGCTATCTGTCAAAGAGTGACTAAACTTGAAGGAAAACGAAACTATGCACCTTGACCAAATCAAAATGTTAGACACAAGATAGTTTTTAAAGGAAATTAAGTGATAAAGACAGGGACGCGTAAAGCAGAGAGGTCTACCCCTGAACCACTAATCTTTCCAAACGTACGTTTCTTTTCTCCCCTCATCAATTACGACACAAAGGAAAAAATGGGAGAAAGAGGGGAGCTCATCAGAAATATCATTCCACAAGTTTCAATTGGTGCCTTTTACCCACCCGATAAGCCACTCAAAGGGATGAAACCCATTCTTACTAGCAATAACCTTATGCAAAAGGGTTTTCAATTTGAGGGAGAAACGTCAAAGCTATTTAACTAACATAGTTTTGTTGTGAATTCATAAGTTTTGTTGTGAATTCATAAGTTACCAATTTTTGACCCCCCTGGTTCACCGGCTTCCCAATGATATCCACCTAACCAAGTGGGTTCTATTTCCTTCCTCCACCCCTTCCAAAAGGAAGCTTTGCATCAGTTTTTCAATGTCCTTGCAACCTTGCTTGGGTTCTAAATAAAGAAAATAATTAAATGGGAATGCCATTAAAAACTTATATTTTTACTTTTTCTTAATTAGTTTTCTTAATTATTTTTTGGAAGTCTAATAGTTTTATTTATAATTTCATGTGAAATATTTATTATTTTATATAAATCTATTATTAATGATATTTATTTTATTTATTATTTGTTGTAGTATCCACGGAGGGAAGAGTAATCGGAAAAAAGATTATGATGTTAAGGAATTGTTAAAAAGGACAGAATTTTTGGTTGGTTGTTCAATTAATTCCGACATTAAATAATGTAGAATACAGTCTCAATAAGAATTATATATTTTTCAATTATTATGGAGTGATTAAGAAAGATATTATACAGAATTTACTTCCATTTCAGTTGATTTCGTTCAATTTGATGATGGTACATGAAGCTCTCTACTCAAAGTAGTATTTGTGGTTTCTGGTTAACCATCAAATCTTGCTGCTACTTTCTGGAACATCCTTTCTATGTTGTTGTGCTTTGACATTATTCAGTTTATGCACCGACTTGTTATTAAATTTCAGGAATTTAATGATGGACTTGTTGCGCTCCCTTTTGTAATACCTTGTATTATTTGGGGTTTTCTCCTAATTTCACATTAATGAATTGTTTCTTTTACCAAACAAATTTCAGGAATTTGAGCCATTAATACAAAAGCCCTATACAATAGTGTACTTCCACTCAGCAGCATCTTTGCAGCCGTAAGTGCAGTAATATCTACTTGAAGTTATCTCCTATTTTATTATTTATTGTTTATTTTTTAAGCGAGCAAGTTTTGTGGGATGATACACATTTTGTTTTTCCACGATAAGCCTAGACAATAAAGGGTTTTTGGAAAATCATGCATGTATACCTTGAGGATTAGTTGCATTTATATTTAGGATGTTTCAATTGTTTTCAAATCTTAAGGAAAATAATTTTTCATTGACGAAATGAAGAATAACTGCGAGACAACAACATTTGAACCAAGTCACGACCCAATTGGATAATCTCAAGAACTAAACAAGCCAAACCTATCCAGCTAGAACGCAAAAACCACCCTTAATACCTGGCAATACTCAAAACCACACAAACATACCGTTTGGCCTCAACAATCTGAAATCAGAAATTGGCAAAAGCTAAACAATAATTATTATCTCCTGCTCCCGTGGATGATATCCATTCAAAACTGAAACATATTATTCAAATAAAAAGCATAGAGAATTAGAAGTTGTTAGAATATCATGCTTGAATACTCCCGTTAGGCATTAATTTCATAAATATTTAGGCAATGCTTTCTACAAAAGGAAATGCTTATCTAACACATTTCTGTCTGAATGACCTATTTCATCAAGTCTGGGTCGATAATCAAGAATGTGCCATGATGTGAGAAATATTCCCTTAAGGCTCCTTTAAGTGGGCTTTTTTTTTTTTTTTTTTCCTTTTTCTTTCCTTTTTTTTTTTTTGTTTAATATTTTTAATGGAAGTGCAATTTATCAATAAAGAAGTTCGGAGAAGGTTCTTCAAAAGAACTAGATATATGAATGTACCCTGTCCTACACCAGGAGCCTGAGAGGACAGCAAGGTCTTGAATTTCCACAAAATAAAATCTTTGTAAAGGAGGTTGGTACACGTAGACCACGGCGATCCATTTTCCCAATTCAATATTCCACTTGAAGTTCATAGAAAGCATGAAGGATGTCCGCCACATATGAAATTAATGCTCTTCTTCAATCACAGTGATGCCTCCAACACTCCAAATAGCTCCTTGGAAAGAGGAACCATCGTGCCTCAAACTCCAATACAATTTGATGAGTGGATCTTGTTAACCCCAACCACTATTTACTATTAGTCTTTGTTGGAAATAAACTGAGGTGTAATTCTCTATATTGCACCTTATCATGGGAAACATTTGAATTCATCGGAAATGCTATTCTTCATATTTGATTCAGGATTCTGTAGCTCTGGAATCAAACTTTTAAAATTATAAAATTTAAAATCCATCATCAAAAGAAATGCTATACCATACTGGAAAAATGTCCATTTTGGAGTTATGACTGTTATTGACCGTCATAATGAAACCTAGTTGTATGAATTCAGTTCTTGATGGTGCATCATATAAGTAGTCTCGGATGTTATCCAACTTCTCTGACCATGTTTATGGTCTATATACTGTTAGTCGGCCAGACATGGGATGGATGAAGAGATTGCAGCAGATTCTTGGCCGAAAACACCAGCGTAACCTCCATGTATAAACTCCAACTTATTCCACTATTTAATACATGCAGACCAAAATCTGCCTTCATCTTTCTAATCTATCTGTATGATTTTTATAGGCAATATACGTTCTTCACCCAACCTTTGGATTGAAAGCTGCAGTAATGGCCATGCAATTGCTCGTGGATAATACGGTAGGTTTGTGTTTGTTATATTCTCTGATATTATAGCACCGAATGAGATTAAGTGTTAAGTAACTGATATCCAGGTATGGAACAAAGTTGTGTACATTGATCGTCTACTGCAGCTGTTCAAATATGTTCCTCGCGAGCAGTTGACCATCCCTGACTTTGTATTTCAGTGAGTTAACGTTTACTTTAAACTCTTTTTCAACAATGATTTAGTTGTTTCTATTAAGCAAAAGTCGATACCTCTGGAAACTTGTGCACGTCTACAAATTTAGAGCTTATGTGTCTCGTGGGTCCCTTTTTATGCCTGAGTTTGTGAAGTTTACAATTCAGAAAAATGAGACGCCTCCTTGTGTGATAAAATGCAGGCACGACTTAGAAGTAAATGGAGGGAAGGGCCTGATTGTGGATCCTCGAACAAAATATGTATACCATCGGCCTTAATGTCAAGGTTAATGTATGGATAATTCGTCAAGCCACAAATCACAGCTTTGGCTATGGTTTTTATGCTGCGTAATCATCCTTTAGCGTCTGATTTTAGGTGGGTAGGTGTTGAATATGATTGTAGAAATGGTATCCCATTTTCTTTCATTTTTTATTCCTCAAGCATTGGTTCTTTTGTCTTGTGAAGGTGATATAACGTTATTCCGTTTGTATGTTATGTTGGATGAGCTTTTAATAAAATGGAAAAAGTGGTTTGTTGAAATTTATATTCATCTTGTTCATGGTTGTTTTGGCAATATGATTATGGAAAATCTGGTCTATTCTGCTATATCAATGTAACCAACGTATCAATCTTTTGTATCGGGATCTTCAAGGATGTATCTCGTTAAAGAAATTCATTTGTTTCAATTGATAAAAATTGTGATTTGGATCTTGTCGATATTTTGATTCCAGCAAAAAGGAAAACAATAAGACCAACATTTCTGTAACATTTTAGTCATTCTTGTGAAAAAGGGGAACCTGCCCTTTTTTTTATTTATTTTTATTTTTTTTTTAATTTTAATTTTTTTTTAATTTTCTTGTATAATGTTCCGGTCATTCTTAAAATAATAATAATTAAGAGATAAGTGTACAAATTACTCTGAATTTTGTCACAATTAAACTCTTGAATTTTTAAATCAATTACCCCGACCTTTGTAGTTTGCTATTTAATCATTTAGTCTTTCGTACCTGTTTGTGAGGTATATATGTACCATCATATCTTTTTTATTGAAGTAATCATTGAAGTAACTCATGAAGTTTAAAATTTATAAAGAAAATTGGCAAAAATCTGAAAATTTATAATTAAATAACAATTTTAAAAAATTTAGAAATCTAGATTAAAAGTTTACATTTACCTAGTTCATGAGTTATAAGTATATTTCGGAAAATTATTGTAAATAGAAAGAAATATCAAACTATTTATAAATATAGCAAAATTTTCTTTTTTGTCCATGATAAACAACGATAGACTTAGATAGACATTTTTGGGGTGTCTATTTGGCGGTTTATCACAAATAGAAAGTAAAATTTTGCTATATTTGTAATTATTTTTAACATTTTTTTTTTTTTTTTTTTTTTTTGAAAATATCCCTATACTTTTATTTACTTATTTATTTTTTATTGAAGTGACCTTCAATGGAATTTTAAATTTAAAAGTAAAATTGACAAAAGAGATCAATTTCAATACCACATAGGAGGTTGATTGCAACATGGGTAGTTTGTGCAATTTTCTCAAATAAATTATAACAAACTCCATGGCTCAGGGGTAGTTTGTACAATTTTCTCAAATAAATATTAAAAATAAACCCAATGCCAAAGAAAGATGAACCTGCCTATATTTCTGAAAACCTATAAATATTTTCTTGGTTATGATTTTTCTTTGGTTACAAGTTTAATCTTCAATTTTTGAAGCATGTCTAATAAGTCTAGGAACTCTAAACACTACCTAATAAGTCTTCGAGTTTTCAATTTTCCATTTACTTGGCTTTAAGTGTTTATAAGATCGTTAATTAAACTTCTCATCGTCTAATCAGTTCTTGGGTTTTTGATTAGTTTAAAATTTATAAAAACTAGTTGAAAGATGCGTGCGAAGAGCGTGACTTAAAATGTTTTTGACGTAATTTTTATGATAAAATTTAAATTTCGATTGAATTTATTTTTGATTGAGCTTGTTATTGCAGTTGTATTGGCTGATCCTTTTAGTTAGGTTTTTAGCTTGTCAAGGGGGTCGCTCTATTTTTGTCTAAATATTATTTTCCTTATTTGGTGCAGATTTGTAGAAGGGCCTTTTTGTTGTTGTTATTTCAACGAATATCTTCTACATTTATAGAGTTGTTTCCTTTTGATGTGGGTATATATTCGTGATCATGAGGTTTTATAGGTTACACACTTTTTTATGAATTGGATATTTTCGTAAGCAGCAAAAAGATGTTCTTCTTCATGACATAGAGGAGTTTAAGTTTGTTCACGTGAGGGGTTCTCATACTTATAGGGAACCGAAGTAATATTGTTTCGGTGTGTGTTCGAAACAAGTTGTGAATATAGAGACGGAGTCTCAAGTTTAGTGGGAGCCTAAACTCTTCACTATGAGTTAGCTGTTTGAGAGTCATTGTAGTGGATGTCTAATAGATGAGTATTTCATTATAATCGCTTAACTCATATTAGTGAAGTTCTTTTCATTAGACATACTGCTCCCTAGGCGTAGGTGTGGTTACACTAAACTGAGTAACCAATTTTTGTATCTCTTTCTCTATGTTATTTTTATAGTTTGACACTTTTTTCTCCTTCCCACTCAATTTTCATCCTAATTTGTTGCCCTCTTCTGTCATAGAATGTCATTTTTCTTGTAGTGGATTTTCTGTTTCATTCATTGTGGTCAACATTGTGTTTGACTTGTATAGTCATTTATTAGATACACCTAAATTTCAAAGTTTAATTAATACATGTTTACTTTGAAATGAAGTAATTAAAGAAATCTAAAACTATGTATTTCAAATTTGAAGTTCATTTACAATGGATAAGAAATGTATTAGATGTAGTAGAAAATTTTTTAACATAATTTTTAATGAAAAAAATAAGATTTTTGAATGCATATGCTTATAATTGAGTTAAAATTTTAAATATTTGACATGAAATTTAAAAGTATGGAAAGAAAAAACAAAGTAGTTGCAAATATAACATCTAGGTCTAAAATATTTGCAGATATAACACAACATAAAAGAATTTGTAGATCTAACAAAATTTATATCCTGTCTTCAAAGTCTATTGATAGAATATATCAATAGTAGGGATCTATTACTGATAGACCATATCTTTGATAGAGAATCTATTACTGAATAGATTTTGCTATATCAGCAATTTTTAAAAAGATGCGGTTATATGCACTTAATTATTATCTTCTAAAGTGCCTCTTTTAGGACTTTTTCAAAGACTAAATGGACAAGAGCTGCAAACTAAAAGTACATTATTTTGCCCTATTTCTTAAATATTTGAAAGCCATCATCTAAAATCCTAAAAAGCAGTCAAATTCATTCTTAGTATGTTATATTATACATCATGATCTTAAAAATAAATAGTTAAATTAAACTTAGGGTATCATCTACAATAATAACCATTTTTAGATTTGTTAGGGGTGATTTTGTTAATAGGAGTAAAATCCTCCTAGACAGACAAAAAACATGATCATAAAAGTATTAGGTCACAATTATAACCTATAAATAAGCCACGAAAGCACTTTGGAGAAGTAAGTGAATTCTAATTCTATACTTCTCTTTTGATTTGTTGACTTAAGTATCAAAGTAGATGTGACATTGTGCACCCCCGTTGTATAACCTCGTTCTTTTTTGTTAGGTTATCACTCTCAACAAATAAATTACTGTTGTTGCAATCGAAGACAATTTTTAGACATCAACAAGAATAGTATTGGAATGGATGGAATTTGCTTGATTGTAATGGTGAAAGGAGGGATGAACATGTAAAAGATAAAGATAAAAGAATATGAAAAGGATTATTCTTTCGCATATATATGAATAAAATGCATATATCCCAACAACGCATCTTGGTTCAAATCAAGAGGAGGCTTATAAATAGAATTAATAATATTAGTGTAGAGATAGAAAAAGGAATCAATGGGGTGTGTTTTAGAGTTCCCTTGCAAACACTTCAGATAGAAAAATGTCTGCAAATAATTGGATAATTCTTACTGAAGTGTTTGGGGGAACTCTGGCTCTCACTTCATTATTTTCAAATATATTGTTTAATTAGTTTCTAATTTCATTTCCAAAATCGTCACATATGTACTTCCCAAAAGTAGTTTCATAGTGAGTTTATTTTTATTTTTCTTTTTCTTTTATTAGTTACGTTTCCGTTTTGTTTCTTGTTTTTTGTTTCCCGTTATTTGATTGTCTGCAATTATTAGAGAAAAATTGGACTATATATTTATTGGTTTTTATATTTTGAAGTTTTTCAATTTTAGTTCTTATACTTTCAGTTATCTAATTTTAGTCCATGTACTTTCGATAAATCTTAAATTTAGTCCTCAATGTTAGTTTGTTGTTGATTTTTGAGTATTTGTTTTAAATGGTAAAACTGTTTGAAATATTTTTAAATATAGCAAAATGTTACTGTTTATCAGAGATAGAAATTGATAGATATTGCTAAACAAACAATGACATTTTGCTATATTTGAAAATAATCATTGATTACATTTTTTTTGTTATCTATAAGAATTTTACTATAAATTTAGAAAATATATTTACATACTTTGTTTTCTTGCATGAAAATTATAATTATTATTCAATTAATTTTGTGGGATTAAATTTAAGATTTATAGAAATACAAGGACTAAAAAATTAAACAATTGAAAGTATATAGGAACTAAAATTAAAACAAACTTCAAAGTATATGAGGACCAAAATAACTAGTATTTTGACCTTTTTATTATTTATTACTATTTTCAAAAAAATACATTTGGTAATCCTTTCTTCTTTTTTTTCATTAAAAATGAAAAAATTTGACATGAGAATGCATCTTGAAAACTAAATAATAGACTTTATGATATATTTATTAGGTTTGTTTTCAAATATAAGAAAATGAATCAAAATATTTATAAATATAACAAAATTTTACTGTCTATCTAAGATAAATCGCGATAGACTACTATCTGTGATATTTTACTATTATTTGTACAATAATTTTGTCATTTAAAATAATTTTTCTATATATTTTTATATCTTTTTATGCTATCTTAGAACTAAAACTTTTGGTAAGATAATACTTTTATTTTGATTGTGAAAAAAAAAAAAAAAACTATTTCATAAACTAGAAAAGAAAGAAGAGAAATTTGGATCTTTATTTTTCCGTAATTTCCTTTGAAAATGTTGAAAGACAAAAAAAACAAAAGTAAGAAACAAGAAATACGAACAATTATCAAATTTCAAAATTGTCAACTCAGCAAACGTATTCAAGAAATTCATATGTTATATAGACATTCAGTCACATGTTTCTTTTTACTCCTCCACTTGGTAAAGAGGTAAAATAATTTTTACCAATAGACATATTTTTATTTATTAACTTTACCAATATTAGATTTCTGATTTCATCTAATCACATTTTAATAAATTTAATTAGTCATGTTCTAATTTTTTACTTGAAACTTAAGAAAATGTTAGTAATTTTTACCACGACACAAGTTTTATCATCAAAAGACTAATATTTTGATGTGTGCTTATTTGTCTTTGTCAACACAGCCTATATATTGTTAAAAAAAAAAATAATAAAATAAAAAATAAGCACACATTAAAATATTAATTGTGGTGATCTTTTTAGGTGTATAAAGCAACTCGAATTCGATTTTGGAATAATCCATCTCCCTTCTACTTCTATTGTAACAAAAGATTCTTTTTTTTGTGGATTATGAAGAAAAAACCGGTATTAATAATTATGATTTTATGTATGAACAATTCCTCAATATCTTGTTCACTCGCAACAAAAGCATTTTCCTTTTTAATGGTAAAAATAAATAAATAAATCTTAAATCACATATTTGAACATCCTAGTTAATTATGGATCTAAAAACTCTCAAATCATGATGATTTAATCCCAAGAAAGAAAATAGAACATAGTTTTCTTTGATAATCAATACAAAAAGTAAAAAAAAGTTGTTTCTAATCTCAAGATTTAAATCACACCGCAAGATAATTTGTCAAAGTACTACTTGAATGACTCTTCGCTAGCATGCAAACCTAAACACGAAATGACTAATATAAAAAGCAATGACTAATATAAAAAGCAAAGAAAATTGCTCATGACCTTAAGCTCTCAAAAGATTTCAATTTCATTAAAATATCATTAAAAAAAAAAATTGAATCAAAAGGAACAACATGACCCTAGGCGAAACCAATATTAGCTTAGCGGTAATTGACATGACCTTTCATCTTAAAGGTGAGAGGTTCGATCCTCCATCTTTACAATTGTTGTACTAAAAAAAAGATTTAACTCTATAGTAATCTAGGATCAATTAAAGGGTTGTAATAACTCTCATTACCGTAATGGCCACCCAACTTAAAGTTTATAACTATCTCAAGTCCTCGGGACATGATTAAGACCCCATCTTTTGTATTGACCACTTTTTGTTTTTCTTCGTTTAATAGTTCTAAACTTCTAGTTTTTAATATATATACACCATAATCTAACATTGTATTACCTTCTTAGTCTAACTTGAAAGATAAAGATCTTTTTTTACTTATTATTATTTTGGAAAAAATATGCTTTTCATCTCTAAGATTTGGGTTTAGTTTCTTATTTTGGTCTCTAAGTTATAAAATGTTACGTGTTTAGTTCTTAATTTTGAGGTTGATTTGAATTTAGCCCCTTAATTTTCAAAATGTTACAATTTTACCCTTTGAGATTTGAGTTTTGTTTCAATTTGGTACCTTGGTTTCAAAATTTACAAATTTAACCTAAATTTTCACTGAATACTTAATTAAAAAAAAAAAACTCGCATTTTCAAAGATAAAATTGTAACAATTTGGAACTTAAACTTTAAGCCCTAACCTCAATTTTCCTTTGCTTTAGTACAAGTTAAAGATCATGGTTAAAAGGTTGGTTAGGGTTGGTTTGAATGGGTAGGACATGTGGAATTCAGTAATTATGATTTCTATTTTTCTTTTTTCATTTACTTTTATTAAGGAATGAAAGGGATGGAGTTAATGGTGTTGTAGAAAAAGGAGGTGAGGCTAGGCTTAGGAAAAGTTTTGCTAAGAGTGAAGAAAATCACAAGTCAAAGGTCAAAAGTTGCAACTAATTTAGGGAAAAATGTAAAATTAAGGAATAAATACTAAATTAAATTAAAATGATTATTTAAAGGTAAATAATATTTAATTTGGATTGCTAGGATGAGAAGAAAAGAGAAGAAGCCACGTTGAAGCAAGGAGGTGTGTGGCCAAAGCTGATTGGCTGGACTGTGCAGCAGCTCAAACTCTAAGCAAGCAACTCAATTACAATGTTGGTTCTCCCGATTCACTCATGCCATTTTCTCCATTTTTGGACCAAAGAGAGCTCTGTGAGTTAGGGATCCAACCTAGGATTGCCGAAGTGATTTGAGGTCGGGAAGCTTGAGAAAACTCGAAAATACCAAAGGTTGTCGTAGAAACCGAGCAAACCATAAGAGTTAATTTTGAGGAATTTTTCAAGGACGCTCAGAAAGGTTTTTGAGGCAAAATTTTCTTGGTAAATTAGTTAAGAGTTTATCCTTGAGCCCCATAATTTTTATTTGAATTTTATTTGAAGGGAAAAGGTATTTTGGAGCTCTGAAAAATCAGGTTGAAAATAAATGACTACTGGCTAAAGTCTGCTGGAGGCTGCCCACGCCTATCGCCAGCGTCCAACACCCCACGCCCCTGCCAGCACCCCTCGCCCACTTGCTGCCTACCAAGGGTGCCCACAACCATCTTGGGCAATTTTGGACATTTTTGGACTCTAATTGATGTTTTCTTGAATAATTAGCCTTAAAATGGGCAAATATGAATTTTAAGTTGATTTTTGGATATTTTTGGAAATTTTGAGAATTTTGCAAAATGGTCCCTAGAGTAGTGGAAATAATAAAAAAAGGTGGGAAATAAGCTTGATATGGACAATGTGGATGGAATTTAGTTAAATAATGTTTGTGAGGACTTCAAGGAAAGGATCTAATGGCTCGTAAATGCTATTTCAGGTCAAGTTGAGGTTGGGAAAGCCTACAAACCTCGAGGGACAAGCCCGGATTGTGAGCGACACTCATTTTTCTTTAAAAAGGATTATATTTATAATATTTAGTTGTGATTTCTTATAAAATGTGATTTGATGATGATTTGCTAATCGTTAAGTATGATTACTATATTATTTGGTTTAATGGCATGAAAAGCATGATTTACCTATTTTCCACAAGTTTTTAGAAAGCATGTTTAAATGATGCTATTCATTGAGAAATGATCTGATTTTCCATGAAATGTTTTATGATGAACTTTTTGTGCAAAGCATACCTATTTTTTTAAAATATTTTCTAAGAGACCCAATGCTGTAGGATGTTAAGAAGGCATATGGGCAACCTATGACATGAGAGAACTCATTGCTGAAGGACGTTGAGAAGGCATTTGAGTATCCTAGGGACCCAATACTGAAGGAGATGGAGAAGGTACTTGGGCAGGCCGAAATAGTTCCTAAGTGCACATAGTGAACAATGACGCTGTTGTGTTGGAATTACTCCACATCAGCTAAGGTTTTCGGCATTGGGTGTGTCGAGATTACTCCGCCCCAACTAAGGTTTGTTTTCGACGTTGAGTGCGTTGAGCTTGCTCCGCCTCAACTAAGGGTATTTCTGAATGCAAATGAATATTTGATGAGTTTCAAAGTATTATTTAATCAAATGGCATGGCTTATGTTTTTCTTTCATTGCCTAAGCATGCTTTTTATGCTATAAATTATGTTCCTTTAATATTAAGCATGTCTCAACTCTAAAGTTATGTTTTTATTATTATGTCACTTACTGGGCTTCCAGCTCACGTTTTCCTTTGTTTTCTATTCCTTCCAGGTATCGAAAGAGTTTTCGGTACTTAACCTACTCAAGTCTCATCCTGCTTAAATTTCAAGTTATCAAAGAAAACTTTCCATCCCTGTTGTAGTATGTGTAAATAAATATGTATATGTGGCATGTAGACATAACTCGTTAATTGTTGGGAAGTGAGAGTAGACACTGTGTATATGGTTGAAGTTTGTTTGTAATCGTGCAAAAGTTTCTGTTGGAAGAAATATGTATCTTTATGTTGCTATTATCGTCAGTCTGGTGGTTTGAAATGTTTTATGATTTAGGGTTATACATTGTGGGCGGTTATTAAATCTTGTTTTTAGCAGGTTAGTCAGGTACAGGTGTGGGTGGTGAGCTTCACAAGAGGGGTGAAGTTTACTGTCCTCACATCTTCTTCCAGGTTAAAGAGGGTAATCTGAGGGGGTGTGACATACAGACTAAAATGAAATCAAACTCAAAATTTTATAAATACTAAAATTGTAACATTTTGAAACTTAGGGGCCAAATAGAAACTAAAAAAAAAAATATAATTTTTCCTATTATTTTCTTATAATTTACCTAGTTTTTTTTTGTAATTGTTATTGTTATTTGTTTATTTATTTTTGGAAAACACATGTTGAATTCAAATATGTATATGGTGAGACTTTAGAAATTGGACAAATTGCAAAAACCACCATTAAAATATGATGGTAGTTGTAATTGTACCCTTAAACTTTTAAATTTAAAAATTAAGCCCTCAACCTTATCCAAATGTTAAAATTAGACCCTCGAACTTACATAATTGTATAGATTGTAATGATTGTATAAGTTTTTTAGAGTTCAATTTTTATCATTTGTGGGTTCAATTTTTACCATTATTGTAAATTTGAGGGACCAATTTTAACACTTTTAGAAGCTTAGGAGCCCAATTGTTACAATTGAAAGCTCAAGGGTATAATTGCAACTACCACTATACTTTAGGGGTATTTTTTGCAATTTGTCCAAAATCTAAATATGAAAAACATAGATACTAAAAAATAGCAAAAGTAAATAAGGTTTTTTTTTTTTTTTTTTTTTTTTTTGGAGATTCTTATATAGCCCTTTGTCAAGTGGATGCAACTTTTCGAGTGTAGGTGTTCGTTTGAAAGGCAACAAAGGTGACTTTTCCAATTCTCCGTTTACAAAATAATTTTAATTATATATTTCAAAATTTAAATTTTAGGTTGAATACATGCAATTGATGTTGACAAGACGTGACTCTTTGAGATGGGATACAACTCTTCCATATACTATTTTTCTGTTCAGCCTAATAGATGCAACTGATGGCAATTGAAGTGGAGGGTTATTATAGACCAAACTAGTGCATAGACCGTATGCATATGAAATGCATGTGTAAAAGAAAAACTAAATAATAGTTGTGTATGCATGTGTAAAAGAAAAACTAAATAATAGTTGTGTTTACATTCTTATTAAAATAATTTCATACAATTCATGTTTAGAGAAAAGTAAAAAAAAAAAAAAAAAAAAAAAAATTGTATGCAATTTAATTAAATGGGTTATATGGTGAAACAATGTGTTATTTTGCGTATGTGATAGTGACTTCGATGATTAAAATATTAAAATAAAAATGGTTGCATTGGCATTTTAGTCTTTGCTTTAGTCTTTGATTTTAGTCTTTGATTTTACACTCTTTCATTTCATTTTAGCCTCAATGTTTTTAAATATCTAAATTTAGTCTCTGATTCATTTTAGTTTGCATTAGTATAAATTTTGAAAATATATTCCCTTAGTGTTCTCAAAATTATTATTATTATTATTTAACTAAAATTTGAAAAAAAAACATGACTAAGTTTAAAATTTATTAGGAGTTTATTGATTAAATTTGAACAACTGAAAATATAAAATTAAAAGTATAAAGATCAAGATGGTATTTTTTATGAGTAATACATTCGTGGAAATCAAATTTGGTAGGAAATCATAAATATAGATTATAAAAAATATCCTTGAACATTCTCTCTTTTGTTTGAAAAAAAATTACTATACTTTCAAAAGTTGCTCCTTGAATTTTCATAAAGGTTTCAAAACTACTTTTACTGTAGAAATCATTTGGAATTTTGAATAGAAATCAATACTTTGAATAGTATGACAGTGACCTAAAACAATGTGTTAGATCCAAGTTTTTGTTTTAAACCACTCTCACACCATTCGAGATTCCAATTTTCGTGTGAATTTCTGAAAAAGATTTGTATTCCAAAGTAATTTTGAAAGGCAAATAAAAGTTTAGGGTAATATTACAACTTTTTGTAAATATAGAGATATTTTTTGAAAGAAAGAATAAAGTCGAAGGTTTTTCTTTTCATTTTTCATTTTTCTTTTTTTGAGAAATTATCACAAATGAAAAAATATCAAACTATTTACAAAAAGTAGAAAAATTTAAGTGATAGACGGTGATAGAAAAAGCGATAGAAGTCCATCGCGGTCTGTCATAGTCGATCGCTGAAATTTTTCTATATTTATAAATAGTTTGACTCATTTTACTATATTTGAAAATAACCATTTTTTTTTCTTTTTTTTTCTGGTTTTTAAAGAATATTTTATGATTAAGATTTACAACAGAAGAGAATGAGGAAAAAAAAAAAAAAAAGGAAAGACATATGGCATAAAGTATTTCCATTCACCTCTCGAAAGGCATACTTTAAGGATAAAGCATTGCATTAGTATTCGAATCCCAAAAACAGGAAGAGATTAAAATAAAAATAATAAATAAATAAATAACTTTGAACCATTTTATTTAGCCTGTTTGATAACTATTTAATTTTTAATTTTTGATTTTTTTAAAAACACAAAAATCATACATATATTTGTTGCTATTTTTGGTTTTCTATTTTCTTTTGTTGCTATCATACTAGCATTAATGCATCATATCCATTAGAACTCAATAGTTATGCATGTTTGGGCGAAAGTAGTATTAAGTTGAGACTATTTGATAATTCTCGTGTTCCACCCCTAAAAAAGGCACATAAATAAGTTTAATAAGAGCAAATTATAGGAGAATTAATTTGAACCTAACGAATTCACTTGGTTTCCTTGAAACAATTTTGTTGTCTCTATGGAACTTAATGTGTTTTGAACAACTATCACACAAGATAAGACAAATTATTAATATGTAAATACAAAAATACTTCAACCATATGACTCAACAAACATTATAATGTGTGAGTAATTGTATATAAAATAGATGAGAATTGGAGCAACAATTCTGTATGTTTTTGTGTTTTTTAAATTAATAAGAAAACCACACTACTTGTGATAATTCAAATAGTCAAATCTTATGAGAAAAGACAAATATCGTATCCTTTACAAAATAATAATAATAATAATAGACATGACTTTTCAATCTTTTAAGAAGAGTTTTGGTTTTCTAATTTTTTTTTTAAAAAAATAATCTTAGTTATACTTTCTATCCATTATTATTTTGAAATTTGAAATTGTTTAGAAAAATTTTAAGATATTATCGTTATAATATTTCCAAAATTATTTACCATTCAATTTCATATAAAATAAAAGTATAAAAAGTGGAAATATTTATTATAAAATAGAAAGGAAAAAATATTAACGTAGTTTGGGAATCGAAGTTTCGAGCTTCGAGCGTGATAAAAGAAAGTGCCTCCACCGCTCGATCACAAGCAAACCGCTCGATTTTTCAAAATTTGATAACAATGTTCCCTTTTTCTTTCCCGAATTTTTTTTTAACAATTTCAAAAATGTTTTTAAAATTGAAAAATAGAAAATTTAATTGCATAGTAAATAGTTTTGTATTTAAAAAAATTAAGAATTAAAAAACCAATTATTTATCAAACGAATCTATGTAATTTTGATTGAATTATAATGACATATAAAATATAATATGATAAAATATACTAATTTAAATTTAATATAAAATCTAAAAAAATTATTAATAAATAAAAAATATCAAACTATTTACAAATATAGAAAAATATTATTGCCTATGTTGATGTTGATAGACAATGAAATTTTTTCTATATTTGTAAACAATTTGTCTCATTTGACTATATTTGAAAACAACTCTAAAATCTAAGATTTGAGGTAATTTTTTAAAAACTAAAACTAAAAGAGATTTTTTTAAGTACAACAAGGGGTGAAGAATTTGCTAACACATCTCGAATATTAGTGAACAATACACAAATATCATTAGAAATACTATATGATAAAATAGAGACACAAATACATCAATATCTTGGACAAATTCCAAGATAAGGGTATTACTAGAACATTATGTAGACATTTTAAAAGAGAAATCTAAAAAAAAAAAACACAAACATTTATCCATTACCATATATTTACAAATCATACCTACCAAATAAATGGAGTTATCTAAATTATTATATATTTATAATTTTGGACATCTATAATTTTAGATATTTAAAGATTTCGATCATCTACCTCAAAAGAAAAAAAAAATTAAACTTCCACTGAAAAATTTTGATTTCCTTCTATGAAAAAGGCCATAGTGTGCTTGTTGTATGATTTATATTTTATGGTTGTTTAAATTATGTTAAAGCCTTCTAATATTTTTCTATCCCAACATTTATATGCAAATAAAAAAGAAAAATTGAAAACTCTAGCTTTTACTACTAAGATACATGTGCAAGACAGAACCATCATGACTGTATAAGACTATGGGTTGGATTAACAAACAAAGATCACTAGTTTCTATATATTTTAAATAAATCAAGTGCGATAGATTAGTAGAATATCTCTACTAGCTAGGTTGACATATTTTTAGTGCCCTCGTCATGCTCCGAGTCTGATGAGGATATATCATTCAAAACCACGAAAAAAGAAAATACAAACAAGGAGAGGCTAGAAGAAAGCTTTCCAATTAAGAGAAACGGAAGATACATAATTAAAAAAAAATTGAGATTTAGAACACCATAGAGCACGACCATATGTCAACTGTGAAACAGTCGATTTGAGTCTTTAAAGGTGTGATTGTTTTCTTTCAAGCCAAAGATTCCCGATCAAGTTACAAGTGAGAATGTTTTTAGCCGAGTGCATTGAGATATGGGTGAAGTAGTAATGAACAAGACCATCGACAGTAGGGGGGAGGTTGTCGAAAGCATCCATCTGAGACTTTATAGTTCCATTTGAAAAATGGCTAAAAGCAGTGCCCTTAGTTAAAACCTCTCCAAATTAAATTTTGACATTAAGACTTTATTATTATTTGTATGATGTGCTCAAACCACCAGGGCAAGTGAAGACTTAGAAACTTGGTTGATGTGCTATTTTTATTCCATGTATCAATTTCTATACGCATGTATGTTACTAGGATTTAAACTACTACACCATTATATAGATTAAGTAACCCGTGTTGAGAAAAATCTCCTACTATTATCATGGGAATAAGCAGAAAAATAATAGAGAAATTCAAAGAAGTAATAAAATTGGAAACACAAGAATTAAGTGGAAAAATTACAAACCGGAAGAAAAAACCATGAACCAAAAAAATTCCACTATGTGAAAAATTAGTACAACAATCATACAGAGATCTCTCACTGTGGCTATGATCCCCTACTCTATGGCTATCCTTCAACCACGCCATCATCTTCATTATGATTTTTGTACTATTCGATAGCCTCCTCCTACTTTTTTGATATATTGAACGAAATTGGAGTTGGAATATGATGAAGGTACTAAGAGAGTGTCAACCATAGTTGGAATTCTCCAGTCCATCTATTGATCCACAACTTATCGTATCTTTAACAAAAAAAAAAAAGATATCTCTCTTTGATCCTGAGTACAAGGAAATTAAAATACTCTGAAAACATTTGTACCACTCACATTCTTTTCCCACCCTCTTAAACTAGAGAATACAAAAAAGGGAATTTAACTAGAGTTAGTACAAAAGTGTTTCTAACTGGGATGATTTGAAACTAAAGACATAGATTCTTTTAATTTTATAGTGTTTGGAGAGCCAATCACTTTCTTGAACTTTTCTAACATATAACAACTGTTCTAATATTTTGCCAAAACTCAACATAAATTGAGGTGAGTCCCACAACTTTTTATTCTCATTCTCAAAGTATTTCAATTCGGTGGAAGTAAACGCTAAGATTTTTTTGTTATTTACGCACTTAGTCTTCTCTCTATATCGATCTTTTTTTTCATATCCCTAGAGTTTTAGAGTTGGAGTTTGGTTTAGTTATGATGAAAAAGAAAAGTTGAAAACAGAGATTCCAAGGGATGAAGTTTGGGTTCAGTTTCCAAGAAAAAGAGAAAAGAAAAGAAAGGGTACAAGAAAAGGCATCAGAAAAAGGGTTTATTATCATGTGGTAAGTGGTGGTCCATTAAGCATTGTCTTGGGCTCTATACATTATATTGTATCTATCCCATACTTGAGTCTTCATTCATACTTTCCTATTTCTATATATATACATTCACTTTGCAACTTTGAATTAACTTGAATCAAAACCAATATCCAAATAACCACTTAGTGTTTTCTTGAGTTCCCTTCCAAGCACTTCAGAAGGAACAAACACAAAATTTTGTGATGCAGCTTCCAGCTGAAGTGTTTGGGGGAACTCTTGAAGATACTTTGCTTTCTATATACTCATTTCTTCAATCACAAAGGGTTTGAGTGGAAACTCTAAACATGCAACTACTAAATTTCTTTTTGTGTTTCCCTCAAAATACTAAACGTTTGAGGGAGTAAAACTAGGAGGAGGGTCTATATCCTATTTGCTTCGATTGTGTCCATTCAAGATCAACTCTTTTCATATGGTAAGAATTGTTTTTTTTTTTTTTTTTTTCCCCTTCTTCTTCTTCTTCTTCCTTCTTCCTCCTTCTTTAAGAACTAGAGGTCGAGGGATCAATGGGTGCACCGGAACATCTCAACTAGGTTGACACCTCCTTAGCGCCCTCATCATATCCCGATCCAAAAGATGTAATTCATCAAAAAAGATGACAGGTACATCAAAAGCAAAACCCAAGTTCGAAGAGTAGAAGATATAAGAGAGGCCGGAGGAAAGCCTTCCAATTGAGAGTAATACAAGAGACATCATAGTTGCAAAAAATATTAGATTTTTTTACACCAACTAGCCGCAAGATAGATGATATTCTCACATAGAGATGATATTCTCATATGGTAAGAATTGCTCTACCACGCTTAACTATGAAATTTCATTCTCATATGGTAAGAATTGCTCTACCACGCTTAACTGTGAAATTTCATGTATCAACTTAATTAGCATTTAGCATTAGGTAGGCGCAATTATAAATTTTGTTTTTCTAAAAAATAATTCTTTTTTTTTTAAAAAAAAAAATACTAGTATGGGATCAGGTGGTGCACCGGGAATCTCAACTAGGTTGAGACCTCCTTAGCACCCTCATTCATCATACCTTGAATCTTGAGAATTCTTAACTATGTTATTTTCTACTTCAATTGTGTGATGTCTCGTGTTTTTAGTTTAAACCGTTTTAGGGTTAAATTGTAATTTTGGTTCAAATGATATGAAAAAATTGTATATATATTTATTCAACTGATTTCGACCTCATTATACTCACTTCGACAATTTTTAAGTAAATATTTGAATTCTAAGATCATTAAACTTTTATTTCCACTTAGATTTTATTAATATCCCTAGTATAGGAAAACAAAAATCTTTATCTCATATATTTTCTTAAAATTTGGAGTTTTGAATATACATAAAAGAAAGAAAATTAGGGAATCAGAAACCCTAGATGCTATCACTTATGAGATCAGCACTATAACTTGTGAGGTCATAAACTATTTCTCTTGGGAAACCCTTTTGCAGTCACCACCCTCTTCACCGGTGATGGACAGTTCATGGCAGCCATAAGTCAAGCAGCAGCATGGATTTCAGTTGAACGCGGGTAAACCCAAACCTTGATCCTTCTTCTCTGAGGAATCACCATGGTGACGAATAGCTTATTGGTTTAAATTTTTGGGTAATTAACTCGCTTAAAAACCCTACCAATATATGCTTTAACTGGTTTTTAACACTGGACTTCAATCTTAAGGAATCGAAATTGATTAGGGTTGGGAATGTAATCATCAATTGTTTGTTTTTGGGTGGAACAAAAAATAAAGCTGTTAAGGCACCAAAGTAGACAATATCATACCATATTGTGAGATATTGAGTCATTGTCTCAACAAATAGTATGAAGCCATGTCCGATAGATCTTTGGTGCCTAACAATGAAGTTGGTGAGCCTCAAAATATTTAGGTGGAGATCCTTTTGATCTCTATCATACTAACGGTGTCCTATGGTGTAGACGAGAAGTTAGCCCTGGATACCAGCTAGACGGAGACGGACGCCATTCTTTAACGAAATTTTGTGAGCTTAATTAGTGATGGCATGGAGGCGGCTTGACTTGAAGAGACCATTTAATTGTATTTTATTCATTTTATTTACTAATTTATCGTCAAAATTACTATGAAGTATCTCTTGTGGGATGGTCAGAGGACCGACGGTCTAGTTTTTTAGCCCTGCGGTACTAGGAGCCTTTCACCAGATCCATTCTCTAGGGAAAAAGCACCTAGGTGATGCGGCTGCGTTAGGACTTCAAGGACATTTCAGTAATTTTCTCTCTCACTTTCTTGATTGATGCAATTCAACTCCATTTTGGCTCGCTTTGGCTCCATTTTATCTCTAACGCCCGGTTCTACCTATTAGGTGCTCGATATCTATAAAATAGCCCAAATAAACACGTAAAATTTAGGAACAGTCTCGAATTAAGCGAAGTTAGATAGCACATTTTCGGTACTATTAGGATCACATTCTAGCAGTTCTTTTTTTTTTTTTCCTTTTCTTTTTTTAATTTGACATTCTAGAAGTTAAAATATCTATATGGTATATATGGAAATAATTAATATAATGTGCAAGATTTCATTTGCTTTGCTGGAAATGCTAGTAAACAATTTTCAAAATAAATGGCTTTGTAATCTTCTATTACATCGGGATCAATGGTTTGAAATTTTGAATAACACTCTAATCCTCATGTAAATTTAAAATTATAGTATATAGGTTTCCACAAAATTATGATCAAGGTCTAAATTGACAATGGGATAATCAATCGTGAAACAAGTCATTATAGACCTCATGGAGTAATATCAATTGAGCAAACATAATTTCTTTAAGGGCCAGTTTGGCTTTGTGAAAAAAAAAAAACTGTTTTTCAAAAATCCTTTCCTCTTAAATACTAGGTCAAAATTGTTTTGAATTAAAACACTTTAAAAAAAAAAAAAACAATTGTTCGGTTTGCTCTCTACATTTAAATGTTTCTACAAACACTAAAATTAATATAAAGAAAGACTATTAAACACTATAAATTGATAACGATGACTGACTGATCTACGACAAATTGACCCTCAGTTGTGGGTGGAGGTCCTTATTGTTGGTGGTGTTCATTGACAGGGAAGTAGAAATCTGGGCAGCGGTGTTGCCATTGGAGGTGGCCGTAGGAGGGCTGCGACGATTGCCGGTGCCGGTGATAGTGACCCTGGGGATATGACCGGTAGTGTGTGAGGGTTGATCAGTTTCATATATCATTAAAATTTGGGAGAAATTCCCACTTAAACAATCAAAAACCCTTTAAAAATTAAAAAAAAAAATTGGGTTCAATTCTTTCACTCAAAATAACTTTATCTCTTAACCTATTTTTTTAATAAGTGATTTTCAGTTGTTCCTAATGTAGGTCTTTGGCCTTGAATTTTAATTTAATTAAGTAATATTTTGATGACCACCAACTTGATTTTATTTACTAACATTTTTAATGTTTGAAGTATCTATCACATAAAGCTCAGGAAAAACAGTATTCAATCCGTTTTGAATCACTAACATCAAAGCTAAAGTTGTGGGAAAAACAAAATTGAATAGGAAATCCAATGTGGCATGACACTTGGCAAAGAATGAATGATGTGGTAGATGATGTTGGAGGTCTAATGGGAAAATTTTCAATTTTCCATAATCCCTCAATTTATTCGTTGCCACATACATCAACATGCATTTAAAGATATAGTGGGACTTACTGATATTAATGTAGATTCACTTATATTTATAAAAACAAATTTATAATGTGAACAAAGGGAGTAAGATATTCCTATAGTACTAGAAATTTTCTTGTTTAAGATTATTAGTGTAATCTTGAAATATGTAATTGACATATGGGTAAATCATATTATTCAAGAAATAATATAAGAGAGGTCTATAATATATGGATAAAATTGGTTGTCTTATCCTAATGACACTATGGATATGATCCACTTTTTGTAATTGTACAAATCATTTGATGTAAATCATTTCATATTGAGACATGTGAGTGGGGTTATCCTATACTATACATTGAGTTCGTATAAGATTGACCATGAAAATATTTAATCTCTTTTTGTATGTAAATTTGTTAATTAAGAAGATTAATATTTTGCTAGATGATCATATGCAACTCATTTTCAATCCTAAGTGAGTTATGAACTCCTGCCTATGAGGATTAGTCCTTTGATTTGCATGCGTGACAATGTTCATTATAGTTGATTAAATGAGTCTACCATTTTCGAGACTTAACCAAATAGAGAGTTGGGAATATAATCTAACAAGAATGAAATTCACTCATTCCCATATAGGATGAGTAGATTAATATTTCTAAGTGTTGATCATGTCAGGACATGAATAATGGATCTTCACTCTTCGCTGGCCTAAGAAAAACTTAGTTTATGGTTGGATCATAAATAAATTATTTATTACAAGATTTGTGGTACTTATGGTGAAAGATATAATTACAGGGGTAAAAAAGACTTTTGATCTAGTTGTAATTATGAATTACATGTGAAAGATCGACTTGCATATATAATGGTTATATCCATATGGATACAACTTGTCCTACCATGCATAAAAATGCAACTTTAAGTTTGACAGTCTGACCTATAGTCGACGAATGAAAGTTGATTGATTAACAATTTTAATTAATTAATTTTTGTATTATTAGAGCTTATAATTTATAAATTTATAACATCCTCTTGCTAGTTCATAGCAACGCTGAAGGATTAGTATAGTTAAAAGGAAAATGTTCGAAATATTCTAATTAATTAATATTTAATATATTTTATAGATTAAATATGAAGAAGAAAATTAATATTTAATTTGAAATCTTCAAATTAATATTTAATATATTAGACCTACTAAAAAAACTACAAGATACAATAAATCGATTAAAAATAACTTTGGTCCCTAAACTTTAGTGAAAAGTAACAATTTATTGAGAGTGTAAAAATCCGAACTGAACCAATTCGATTTGGGCTAAGTCGGTTTGTTCAAAATTTTAATCAGAACCAAATCGAACCGGTTCAATTTTGATTTGTCCGAACCAACCCACTTGAAAATTAGGGTTTCAACTTTTATTATCATCCCAGTGGCCGAGAAGAAGCCGCAGCAGAATAAGAAGACAAAGAAGCAGAGAAGAGGTTTACCATTTTTGCGATCTTCAGCAAAATCTAAAATTGTGTGAGACTTGTTTTTTGTTTCCCTTTTTTTTTTCCTTTTAGTTTTTAGAATATGTGAGATATTTCCACGAAACGGAATTGACCTGACCTGATCCGACTTGAATTAGATCGGGTTGAGTTGGACCCATTTTTCTTAAGAACCGACACGACCTATTTACACCCCTAAATTTTAGTAGTTAGTCACAATTTAATATTTGAACTTTCAAATTTGTAACGATTTAGTCCTTTAACTTTAATGAGTAACAATTTATTCCTAAACTTTGAAACTTATAGCAATTTAGTCCTTATCAAAAAAAATTTCATCAAAATTAAATTGCATCACAAAGAAGTTAAGTCTTTAAAGTTTATAAATAAATGTCATCTTCGATCCATTTATCAATCAATATGTATAAGAAATTTCATTAAATTAGAGTAATTCACAAAAGGGATTAATCGTTATAAATTGTAGAATATGACTTGACTGTTACTTGTCAAAGTTGATGGAATAAATTTTTACTTATTTGAAAAGTAACTAAATCGTTATTAATTAAAACTTATGAACTAAATGGTTAGTTTTATTGAAATTTAAAGACCATAAATATTTTTTAACTAAAAGTATCGATGGCTTTGAAGAAATAATATAATTAAAAAAAAAAAAATGGAAGGTTTTAAAAAAAAAAATGGAAGGTTTTAAAAAAAAAAATGGAAGGTTTTAAAAAAAAAAATGGAAGGTTTTAAAAAAAAAAATGGAAGGTTTTAAAAAAAAAAATGGAAGGTTTTAAAAAAAAAAATGGAAGGTTTTAAAAAAAAAAATGGAAGGTTTTAAAAAAAAAAATGGAAGGTTTTAAAAAAAAAAATGGAAGGTTTTAAAAAAAAAAATGGAAGGTTTTAAAAAAAAAAATAAATTAAAAAAAAAAAAAATGGAACCTTATGAGGAAGCTAACTAACGAAATAATCGAAGAAAGAAAATGAACACTAATTCATGACAAATTAAAATGAAAAAGGGAAAAAAAAGGGGTACATATCACTTGCGTTTCCTGAGCTTTTTGTTAGAGGTAATAATTCAAGTCTATGTAATTTAAAATTTACAACAATTTAATCTATTATATATTATTAAGGTTTAATAAAATTTCTTTTTTTTTAAATATATCAATAAACTAATTAGAAATTTGGTATGTTTATATAAGACTGTTTAAATTGTTAACATCTTGCTTGATAACTATTTAGTTTTTGTTTTTGGTTTTTGAAAATTAAGCCTATTTTTTCTCCATTTCTTATAAATGATTCATCTTTCTTCTGCAAATAAGTGGAATTCTTAGCCAAATTTAAAAAATAAAAATATGTTTTAGAAGACTACTTTTTTTTAATTTTCAAAAACTTAGTTTGGTTTTTGAAAACTTAGCATGATTTTTAGAAACATGAGCAAAAAGTAGATAACAAAACAACTAAATTTAGTTTAGAGGTGAATTGATGTTTATATTATAGGCGTGAGTTTCAAAACTAAAAATCATGAATCAAATGTGGCCTAAGCAATAAAATTTCACATTTAATTTTGATGGAATTATTAAGGACACAGATTAAATTGTTAAGATTTGAAAGTACAATGAATAATAATTGTTGCATATACCAAAGTACAAAACTAAATTGTTACAAAAATTGTTACAAAACTTAGTTGTTTTGTTATCTACTTTCTATTCATGTTTCCAAAAATCAAGCCAAGTTTTCAAAAACCAAACTAAGTTTTTGAAAACTAAAAAAAAGGTATTCTTTTAAAACATATGAAATTTGGTTAAGAATCCAACTTCTTCGCAGAAGAAAAGTGAATCATTTATGAGAAATTGAGAGAAAATAGACTTAATTTTTAAAAACCAAATAGTTACTGAATGGGACCTTAACAATTTAGACATCGTAGACTTATAAACATATCGGATTTCTAATTAGTTTATTGATATATCTAAGTAAGAAATTTCATTAAATTTTGATAATAAAAGGATCAAATTGTTGTAGATTATAAATTATTATAAAATTGAAATTAGAGAAGCTACATTATTAAGTCAAAATTGAAAGACTAAATTGTTACGAGATTATAAACAAAAATACATTTTTTAAGAAAAAAAAAAAGTAAAGAATTTGGTGGAAGTTCAAGTTAAAATTAATTAAGTATAGCTTGAAATAAATAAATATTTACAATAATAGAATCATTGCATGTAAATATATATGGTAAGGCGTTTTTTCTTTTCTTTTTTTATTTTAAAAGCATATATATGGTAAGATTATAAATAATGCATGCAAATGCTAACAAATATTCTTCTTCATTTCTTGACAGCTTCATCATAAAACAAACAAAATTCAAAACTGAAAATAACTTTATTAAGCAACAATCTATTGCGTAAAAAAAAAAAAGGATTCCTTGAAGTTTTAAAAATGTATATATATACATGGTAAGGTAATAATAATAATAATCGTAACCTGTCGAATAGGTTAGCGAGTGGTTTTGAAATAATTAAAATCGTTTTTTGTTAGGTTTAAAATTTCTAACAATTCAAATTTAATTTAATGTTTGATTTTGCACTTTTAAACGCAATAGTATATAGTAGTTATAAAATTGATTTTTCTTTACTCTTTCCTTTTATATAGAAAAAATGTTTTAGTTTTCGGTTTAGTTTCTATTTGGTGCCTATATTTCAAAATGTTACACTTTTAGGCGCCGTTGGTTGTAATCATTTGATTTTAAGTTTTTTATTTTTGAAAATTAAGTTTATAAAGATTATTTTTGTCTTCAAATTTCTTCTTTTGTTTATCTACTTTACAAATGGTTTGAAAAACCAAGCCAAATTTTGAAAACTTAAAAAAAAATAGCCATTAAAAACTCGTTTTTGTTTTTGGAATTTGGTTAAGAATTCAACCATTGTACTCGATAAAGATGCAAATCGTTATAAGAAATGGGGAGGAAATTAAGCTTAATTTTCAAAAAACTAAAAACAAAAAATGAAATAGCTACCAAACCGGATCTTAGTCTTTAAATTTTGAGTTTGGTTTGAATTTAGTCGTTAGGTTTCAAAATGTTACCGTTTCAAGATCGATTTACACTTTTACCCTCAATTTTTTCATTAAATACTTGGTTTTAGTCATTGAAGTTAATGTCTATTAATTAATTTTAAATAATTATGAAGTAAATATTTAATATTGTTTTTATTAGTGATGAAAAATAGTGAAACTTAATTAATTTTAATTCTTTTAATTCTTGTATACTAATTAATAGATATGAACACTAAAGACAGAAAGAGTGGATAGTTGGTGAAAAATCAAGGTTAAAATTAAAGTGTAAATCTCGAAAACCTATAGACCAAATTGAAACAAAATTCAAATTTCGACGATAAAATTGTAACCTTTTTGAAATCCATACCAACTAAATTGAAACCAAACTTAAAACTAAGGGCCTAAACGTGTAATACTTTGAAACCTAGAGATAAAATTAAACTGAAACTTCATTAGTGACAACCCTTATTTTCAGCCACAAAATATGGTCTCTTCTCTAGGTGGTTTACATACATGGTAAGGTGATAACAAAAATGGAGAATATTTTATTTCCTTTTTCATGAATTTTAACTAAGTGAATATCCATTATTTACAAAGAAATTAAAATGACTGATAATAGTATAATATGTATAAATATACATCCTTTTCTCCATAGTGTTGTTCATAGTTGAAGATTGAATTTTGTGAGGGAGACATATCATCAGTATGAATCAATCACTTCTTGCTTTCTTTGTCACTCTTCTTGTTCTATATCCAAAGATTATTGTGGGGAATGATAATTTCATTCAAGACACGTGCAACAAAACTAAAGAGTTGAAACATCTTTGCATTTTTTTGATATTCTCTAATTCTCACGATGATTTGAAGTCAAATTTGACAGGTCTTCTCACTATCTTCGTCAATCAAACGCTTCTCGTTGTTGCCGATGATGAATTGTATCTTTCAGATCAAACGTTAAATGGACGACTGGATAATCGGACGCAACAAGTCTTTATGAACTGCATGACACAATATCAAATGAGCAAAGATTCTTTACAAGGTTTATTAGAGGAGCAATTGTTGAAGCAACGAATTAGTTCAGATATGGATTTAGATTTGACCCAAGTTAGTAACTTTTTATCTCTTTGTGAGGTTAGTTTTGAAGGATTTACAGATGAACCCTCAACTTGGAAGTTAAGATATGATTATGTGAGCTCCCTCATAAATCTTTCATTACGAATCAATAATCTCATTAAATGCAATCATATAGATGCTTGTTTCGGGTAAGCCAACTACTTAATTATTATATGTATTTTCATGTTTGGTTTTTTTTTTTAAAACTTATTTCGTTGTACTTGTACCCACCCTCTTATCTCTCCCGTCTCTATTTTAATTCATAAATAGAATAAATGGATTGTGTCCACTATTATTCATTTTTCAAATCGTCCACTCAGATTTAGGATCTATTTGAAATGGCTTTTCAAATGCTTACTTATATACGCATTTCAAACAAGTTGCCTTAAATATCTTGTGACTACTATTTTCTTAAAACTCTAAACATATTAATTGCCATTTAGGGTTTTTGCATGTCTATACCTTTACTAGTTGTCATGCCCATAGTGTGTACTGAATTAAAAAGATATAAAATTGATATCTTTTAATCGTGGGGTCCAGAAACTCCTTGAGTCAAACAAAGAGCACTAGAGTTCGCAATTTCTTACTTCCCAACTCTTTTGGCTCAAGCACCCCCGAGTTTACACCAAATGGAGAAAAGTACTAATTCAAATGAAAATTTATTTTCAAAACTACATCTTAAGAGAACCCTAAGTTCTTTTTTAAAAAGATACTAAAGGGAAAGAAAGGATTAGTAGACACGCCATAACATAATTAAAAAGCAGGCCTAAATGGTATGCTAGTTTCAGGCAACCAATGAGTCCCATGAATAAAAATTTCAACAGTAAAAGGTGCAACTTCGGCTGCATGATGTAATACATGAAAACCAGGCCAATTCACCCTTCGGGAAGTATCAGCTCCTGCACCTCTATTATTGTATTCTGCATAAAACAATAGATTCTCTGGTACTCCTTCCCACTCCAACCATCCTTTAGGTTGAACCACATTGTCAAGAAATGAGTTAATGAAGATAACCATTGAATAAATTCTCCATGGCCGTCCAAGAAACACCATTACCTTGTCCTTACTCGATGCTATCTCCGGCGATACTGTCACATTGCAGTTTTGGAAGACGAAGCCGCTTAGAGCATCTAAACTATCTTTCGATTGTGCCGTTACGGTAATCTCAACACCAGATAATCGAGCATATATATTACAGTCTTGAAATATAGCGAGTCCGTTTCCAAAAATAAAATCGACACTTCCGTATATATCGCATTCTTTGAAAAATTGGGGAAGTGCTCCAGCATAGAGAGTATCTTGATAACCCAAAAACACACACTTGTAATAAGCAGTGTGTTTTGATTGGTCAAGAACAGCAACTGCTTGACCCCCGTTTGGTCCAGCGGAGTTTTCAAAGGTCAAGAACTGAGCCATGAAGTTCTCTCCCTTTACAGCTATCAAAATTAAACATTCTTTCAGTACTTTAAAAAAAATAATAATAAAATAAAAATACTTCTTAATTGTATTTTTCATTTTTTAAGCTAAAATTTTTAAAACTACTTCTTTTAGTTTTCAAAACTTGACTTGATTTTTTAAAAAATCGGTAAAATTTAAGTAGGTAATTTTTTTAAACAAAATATTAAAGGTTTAAAATCAGTAAACACACCCAGATGTCTCAACTGAATTAACACACCCATAGCGTTCTCATCATATCCCAAGCTAATAGAGACGTAAAATGTAAGTAATAAAATAAGAAATTTAAAGGTGGAAACAATGTTTACCATGTTGATTTAAAAAAAAAAAAAAAAACAAAAATCAAAAATCAAATGGTTACCAAATAGATCCTACTGGTAGAGCTTACTTAGAGTTGCAGAAGATGCTGTGGAGAATCCAGTGGCATTACTTCGATTGCTAACGATGATGGTGGTAGAAGCATCGTCTCCTATTAAAGCAATGAAAGTCTTTTGAGATGAAACTATAATAATTTCATGATAAGTTCCAGGTTTTACATGAATGTAAAATCTTCTAGTGCTGAAATTTGGTGCTGCTGCTATAGCATCATTAATTTTAACAAAATTTCCTGTACCATCTAAAGACACTGTGCAATTGAAACTAAAGCAATCACAAAATTCAACAACTAACAAACACACTATAATTAAGACCATAGCAACTTTCAATAATGCCATTTTCTTAAGTACTTGAAAGTGAAAGCTTAGCTTCAAGTTTGATTTTTCAAGAAATATATGAACTAATTGAAATGCTAGCTCCCTTTGAACTTTTGAAAATACAATAGAAAAAGCCTTTGTATTTATAGAGGGTTGGCTGGTTAAACATTCCTTTGGTTTAATAAGCCAAGTAATATGTAGTAAATTAAAACACATCTTTTTAAGGAAAAAAAAAAAAAGCTAGAAATATTAGAGCTTTTGTAATAAATGGATACATTTTTTTCTTGATTCAAATCAACAAAATTGCAAAACATGTGTTATGTTTTGATTAATTACAAAATATGTGTTATCTTTCATCCATTTAATTATATTTTATTCAACACACATTTCTTCTGATCTATTTTCCATTGTCTTTTGTTTACTCTATTTTTCTTTTTCGACCAATATTTTCATTCTAGCTAGTAACTCCAATATCTTTAATAATTATAATACGGATAGTTAGCAAATATACTAAAATCATATCCAAAATATTTGCAAATATATAACACAATGCTAAAGAATTTGCAAATGTAGCAAAATTTAAATAAACTCTCAGAATCTATCAATGATAGACCATATCGCTAATAAGAGTTTGTCACTAAAAGGAGTCTTTCGGTGATAGAGTCTATCTTTGAGAAATTTGGATATATTTGCAATTCTTTTAAATAATGTTGTTATACACTTAATCATCCTTTCTTTCTCTTTATTGTAGTGTTTACTATTTTCTACCCAAACTGACATTGTATCCCTCCAAACACTCACAAACTATAATAACTAACCCAGTGCCCCAAACACCCCCTTATTGTTGTTCAATTTCCATTTTTCTTTTTTATTATATTATTATATACAAAATTAATATGTTACATTTGTCATTAGTATACATACCACCATATATAGTGTATTTATACTTATAGATAAAATGTATTTTTCTATATAGCAACCGTATATACTTATATATATTTCATATATAATGGTTACAAAAACTCATATATTGCATACTTTTTTTTCTCTATTTTCCTTCTCTCTTGTCTTTCTTCTTCAAAATCTCTACTCTTCTTTCTTTCTAAAGGAGAAATTTTGGAGAGACAAAAAAAAAAATAAATAAATAAATAAATAAATAAATAATTCAGGGCAGTTAAATGAACCAGGTTTTTGGGTGCATGCTTTTATTTCTAAAGAGAAAACGTTAGGTGTAGTCAATGACATATTTACATAAATTTTATAAAACAAAAACAACCAAACCGTTTCCTTATTTTGAAACTTGTTTTCAAATATATGAAAATCAACTAAAATGTTATGGTAGACACAATTAATAATCTGTCGCAAATAGATTGTGATATTTTGCTATTATTTGTAAATATTTTCGACAAACTTTCTCATCTAAAATAATTTCTTTTTTATTTATTTATTTTTAGACAAACATCAATTCGCAAAGATTAAAACATCAAGCCCAGGCATCAATCTCAATTACAGATCGTATTTGTTTATATATAAGCCAATTTTATTGTAAATGAATTAGGTTTTTTGTGTTATTAAAAAATAGGTTAAATTGAAAAAAAGACCCTTGAACTATGCATTTTGTCAAAATATTTCTAAATATTCAAAAAGATTTCAAAATTACCATTACCGTTAATTTTATTTCTAAAATACCCCTAAACTTTAAAAACTATTAAAAATAACCTTAAACTTAAAAAGAGTTCAAAAGTACCATGCTAATATATGAACAAAAACTGTCAATGTACCTCGTTGCAAAACTAACTCTAATTTTTAATAAAATAAAAATAAAAAAGCTTCTACCATTAGTATAGTGGTCTTTTGTTTGAAATTTTTTTTGAGTTCGAAAAGAATCAATTTTAAAACAAATATTATAGCTATCTTCACTTTTTCATATAGATCCTCTTTTTTTTTTTTTTTTCCTCCTTTTTTTCTTTTTTACCCATTTTTTTTTTTTTTTTTTTTTCCTCCTTTTTTTCTTTTTTACCCATTTTTTTTTTTTTTTTTTTTTCCTCCTTTTTTTCTTTTTTACCCATTTTTTTTTTTTTTTTTTTTTCCTCCTTTTTTTCTTTTTTACCCATTTTTTTTTTTTTTTTTTTTTCCTCCTTTTTTTCTTTTTTACCCATTTTTTTTTTTTTTTTTTTTTCCTCCTTTTTTTCTTTTTTACCCATTTTTTTTTTTTTTTTTTTTTCCTCCTATTCGTCCAATTCTTATACCAATTTTCTCAGCAACTAAAATAAAAATCAAAAAATTAAATAAAAGCATAAAATCTCACAAAATTTCAAAATCAAAATCTCCTATTAAAGCATACCAAATCAATAAACGGTCAAATATAAAAATTATATATTTTGTTATTAACACACAAAACTATGTACAACCTTATTAGCACATTTAAATCCATTATTCTTTTTCTTCTTATTATAGTCTATACATCTTAACTAAATTAGTGGACAATTTTATTTTTTATGATTGTTTTTAGATAAACCAACTATCAAACAATTAACAAAAAGGGAAATAAGAGGGTATTGAAGAAGAGAAGGGAGAAAAAAGAGGAAAAATAGAGAAGTGGGTATTGACGATTTTTGTTCATAATACTATCAATTATGTTTAGGGCACAGATTCGAAATCAAAAGTATGTGAATTAAATGCTTGGGAGCTTATTTGAGGGGTTCTGAAGCCTGAGAATCACAAATGTCTGTGTTTAGGGTGCAAGCATGGGTTTGTGTAATCTGAATTTTTTTTTTTTTTTAGTGGTTATTTTGTGAACTGTATAACCTATAGTGTATCTTGGATCAATTTTTATGATAAATTGAAAGAAAATTTTAATTCATCCATTTTAAAATGAAATTTATATTAGCATTGTCTTTTGTAATCTTAAATTAATTCATGTAGTTCATTAATTTATATGACAATGATTTAGTTATTTTTATTTTTTTAAAAAAATAGTTTTTAGTAACAAAGTAACAAAGCTTTGAAATTAAGTTTTATAACAATTTTAGTTTGCCTTTAAATTTCTAATTTATCTCTTTTGAAATAATAAATTTATCTTTTGATAACAAGTAGTAAAGTTTGAAACTTAGTATACTAACACATTTTACTAACACTTTTATAGAAAAGATTGTTTTGCTTTAAATCCCTAAATGAGAGTCCATTTCTTGTTTTGAGTGTGTGAAAATGAGCAAGAAGGGGAGAGAGAGGAGGAAGAAGAAAGATGGAAAGAAAACAAAAACAAAATCCTAGCAATCGACCATGGGTGGCAAGCGACAAAGAACATCCGACTATCTACAATTAGCATAATCGACATCATGCTTCAGCAGGGAAGATCCTAAATCGAGGGAAATTGTTTTTGTTGGTTTTTTATTTATTTTTGTGAAAATAAAGAAGGGTAAAAGAATAAAAAATCAAATGGAAGAATGAGCAAGAAAGGGAAATGGAGAGAAAAAAAGTTGACAACGACCAACGATCACAGACAACCTACTCACAACAATTGATAACTATCACCGGCAACCATGCATTGATTGAAGATGACCACAATGATCAACTGACGATGACACGACGATCGGTCGTTTGCCAATGATCAAGACGGTCGGTTGGTCACGATGGTCACAACGATTGATCATCCATCAACATTCAGGATGGTCGATCGATCGCCAAAGGTAACAATTGTCTGTTAGTCACTGACAATCACGAAAATCAATCGTTGAGGGACACAATGTTTGGTCATCGGCTGCCACAAAGGTCGATCATTAACAGTCACAATGGTCAATCATTAACATTTACAACAGTTGATTGTTAACAAACACCATAGTCGGTCGTCTACGATCAAGACAATTGTTTGTGACAGGGAAGACGGGCAGTTGTCGACTGTCAAGGCAATTGGTCCCCAATAGTCGATCACGAAAGCCGACCGACAATTGTTGCCGAAGGGCATCAATGAACATTGATAAGATGTAGAAGATGAACGGAAGATTTTTCTTAGATCTATGGCATCCACTTGAAAAGATATTCCAAACTCATGGTTTGGTTTCTTAATCCCAGAAATTTTATTCCAATGGGCCAAACATGGGTTTGGCTTCAAATGCCAAACCTCCCTAATTTAAACATGGGTTTGGCTTCAAATGCCAAAACTCCCTAATTTGGGTCAGGGCTGTTTGTTTCAAGGGCTACAAATAAATGGGATAAGTTAGGCATCTTAGGCCCAACCTTTGTTTCGAGCAAAACTCCCTAATTTGGGTCAGGGCTGTTTGTTTCAAGGGCTACAAATAAATGGGATAAGTTAGGCATCTTAGGCCCAACCTTTGTTTCGAGCAAGTATCGAGAAAACTATTAGAAATATTTTCAAATATAACAAAATGTCACTATACATCACAATGGACACTAATATATGTCTATCACAAACGCACAATAATATTTTATTATATTTGTAAATGTTTTGGCTCATTTTGCTATATTTAAAAACAACCTTTCGTTTAATCTAAATTATTTGCTAAAAGTATAAAAAAAACAAATGTTATAAAAATATAGCATCATTCAAAATTTTATTGATATAGAATTGGTTTTTTTATTGATATAGAATGGAAAAAAACCAAGGAATAATCTGTTTTACCAAACATACAAAATGGTTGAACTTCTCCCAAATCGCCTTTAATCCTCCTAAAAGCAATCCCAAACAGACCCAAAGTCCACCAATTATCCGAACATAACCCGGTTAACAATCTTGGTTTCATTCCAGCAATCCAAACCGTCCTTACCTGATAAGGTGATTCAATAATTCTCATTTTTGGCAGGAATTTGACTTGAAATACCAATGCCAATGCACTAGATAGAGGCAAAATACGTCAAATTATTGCGTCCTTCAGCAGCTTATTTGCTGCACAATAACCAGATTGAACAAATGAATTAGGATTTCTTTGGACATTACAATCAATGAACCAGGAATTTAAAAAAGGGGATGATTTATAATAAGACCAAAAATTAAGCACCACAAATCCATATAAGGGCCCTCTAACTGAACAAATTTGATTTGTATAATCACCCAGAAAATGAAGTTTATGCATTTCAATCACATTTCATATGAGTTTTTTCATTTTTAGTTGAAGTTCTTACGTTCTTAATTTCAGGGAACATCCACTCCTTTTAGTTCCCTTCTTTTGAAACCAAAGCTGATTTATTTCCATATCTCGAGTACACGTCAGTTAAGACAGCCTTCTCCTTTATCCTTAACCTGCGTTATTCATTAACATTGAAAGCAGATTAAGTTAGTTTTTCAAAGCATCAAATGTAAAACCATGTTCTAAACAATCACTTGAAACAGCAAGACCTTTTGGCAGATCCTGGAATTCCCATCAATGATTTCTTCTCTCCTTTTTCCTTAGGTTGCTTCTTCTTTGAAACCTTAGTTTTTCCTTTGATAGGTGAAATTTCCCGATGAACTTCTCTTCCTTCAGGAAGAATTTCTTCTAGTTCATGAATTTTATTTACTTCCTTCTGGGATTGTGACTGAATTCTGGACTCTGTTCTTGATTCTACACCATTATCATCCTCATCATCCGAATGTAATTCACTGGCATACGCCAGATTGTCTTCAATATCCTCAATCCTTGTTCTCATGACTCTACCAGTTAAATCCACGTCTACGTCAGCAAACTGCTCTGCTGCCTCTTCAAGAATAGTTAGTTGAGAATGATTGGTACTAACCACTGAACTTTTGCGAGCTGAACTCAAAGTTTGTCGATTCATTATTTCACATTTTATTTGCTTCTGAACCCTTCCAAACGTAAGATATCGTCCAGAAAATGCCTGCAGAAAACTGAAGAAGAAAATGAATGTCATTCTTTTTACCAATTTATCAAGGGACTATGGATGCATGAAATGTTGCCATGTTTTATATGAAACATAGAAATCAATTCATAAAGATAATGCCAAGACATGTAAAGATGAGATGGTCTCAGAATGTACAAATTTATATGGCTAACAGTAACACTTGATGATCTCAGAATGCACCGATGTAAATAGTTAACACATATTTACTTCGATGGAAAACAAAATTTTATGAAGAAGATAGAAGATCAAAGTACAGAGAGAGGCACACAAACGTAGCTCTCTATACCCAGCTGAAAGAACCAACGGTTGAAGTAAAGACAGAAGAAACTGACTCCTTAATTTTTCAATCAAGGAGAGCCCTACAAAACTGAAATCCAAAGGAGTTTGTTCCAACTTGTGAACAAGAGACAAGCATAGCTGTAAAAAGTTTAGATAGAGGCATCAAAGAAGTAGAACTGTAAAGAGAGGTCCAAAACAAAGCCAAAAATATCTTAACAAAATCTAGACTCTTCCGCCATTCTTACTTAAAAGGCGAGGAAAGAACAAAACTCTGGAAGGCAATGAATGGCTTCTCATAGGTTATTAAAGGTGCCTTTATAAGTTAGTTATCATTGGATTGGAACTTCAGACTTATTTGTAATTTCCCTACGATGGAAATCTACTCAACATCGATTGACTTAATGAGTCTTTCCCCTACTTTTCTCCAAGAAAACATTAAAACCCCTTGATAGTGAAAGAAGAATGCCTTTTATGCACCTTTATCCTTATTGGTGCCACATGTGTCAGCAAAATGCTGAGACACTAGGTCATCTTTTCATGCACTGTTCCTTTGCATCTCTTTTGAAGCATATTATTTTTGAAGCGCATGCTCCAACAATATTTTTTATATTCTTATATCGTTACTAGTCAGTCATTATTTTAGTGGTACAAAGAAGACGATTTGGTTGACTCTTTTGTAGATTTTCTTTTGGAATCTTTGGAGCGAACGTAATAGGCATCTCTTTAGAGATTCTTTTTCCTCATTTGATCTTTTTTTTTTTTTTTTTTTTGGCAAAACTAAAAATTTTTTTTTTTACTTTATTTTTTGTTTTTTTTAAAAATTTTGTTTAAAAAAATTATTTATTGATTATTTTTTTTTTTTTTTTTTTTTTTTTTTTTTTGGCAAAACTAAAAATTTTTTTTTTTACTTTATTTTTTGTTTTTTTTAAAAATTTTGTTTAAAAAAATTATTTATTGATTATTTTTTTTTTTTTTTTTTTTTTTTTTTTTTTGGCAAAACTAAGAATCTATTTACTCACTTCAGTTTATCTTATTTAATCTCCAATTGAAGGATTTTACTGTAATCACCTTTTGGTGTTGGATTTTTCTCATTATTTCATTCATCAAATAAAATGTTTCTATTACCCAAAAATAAAATAAAACAAATAAATAGTGAAGTAAGAATCAGACAAAAACCATTCAAGAGTTTGGCGATAAGAATGCTTCATCAATTTTATTACGGCTGTGCTACCTTTTTTGACTAAATAAGTTCGGTATTTTGAAGCTAACTTGGTTATGAAAAAGATTAGAACTAAATTTTGGTTCTATAATTTCTTCTCATCTGAAAACATACCTTAAGGCATCTCCTCCAGATTTGCAATCAACAAATGCAAACCCCTTGCAGATTGGATCCCTAGTCTTTTTGTTTCCAATGACTGCAGGAGTTATATTGATTATTCCAGGAAACCCTTTAAAAGCCACGATCAGGTCTCTGTGAATGTTCTTTTTTTTAGGAAGGTTGATAATGCGTACACGAACTCCAGTACTAACAATTTCTGGAGCTGAAGAAATGCATGATACTCAAGGTTAGATCAATTTAGAATAGATGAGTAGAAGAATTAGAATGACAAAAGTTCATTAATAATTAAGCATTTTACAATACTTCCAATACTTGGTTTACATTGTATTTCCTTTACTTTTTATAGTTCAATATATTTGGGTTATATCAAATTGTTAATTAAAGTATTTCATCACTCATGTACCCCCAACTAATCATAACGCATATGTCTGGTGTAAAAGTAACAGGATTTTTAAAAAAAATGTTTCCATCTTTTTTTAATTTGTGCGTCTTGGTATAATAATAATGGTCGATTTTGTGCATTAATGAGATTTAGTTTTTGCCCAAAACATGATTCTAATTGAAATTAGAGAGTTCCTGCAGATTTTACATTGCTATTTCTTAAATTTATAGTTCTTAATTTTCTTTGATGATATATCATCTCCAGCAAAAATTTGGAGCAGCACATGGACCATCTATGCTTGGGGTTAGAAGACTTATTAGTGCATAACATTTATGCTAATGTGAAGAAATGTGTTCTCACGTAACCAAAATTTGAGTACCCAGCCCAGACCAAATCATTTCTTGCAAGAGGTGCTAGAAAATCCTTCTAAGCTATATTTTGAATTGGTCAACCTCAAGATTTCAAAGAACTAAACGGGTTCCTTGTTTAACTGGGTTAAAGTAGAACCGCAACTTAAAACAAATCAATTTGGCTGTAATAAGGAAGCTGATTTGACATTACAACACATAAACCGGCCATGATTGAACCCTCAATTTTAGCATAGGCTAACTTTCATAAGCCATTGATGAAAGAGGGCAAGAAATCAAGGATAGGTATTGGGGCAAATATGGAGCAAGAAAATTGGCCTATTGTACAGCATTCAGCCCACTTTCGATAATGGGATTTTGCACATTCACTAGTAGAGCCAAACAACTTTTTGGGGGCAAATTGTACCTGAATTGAAGAAAAGTGCACTGCACATAGTCCATAAGCATTTTAGCTAGCTAGGGAAACTTCGACTTATAAAGGGCAGAGTGCCCTTCCACATGGCCTTTATCATCCAACTACTATACCAATTACCAAGAATACCCTACTAGCCCCATCAATGGACACACATGGTGCCTCAAGATTTTGGTTAGATTGGGACAACCCTATGCTTCTTTCTTGGTGACTATGAAGTTCACCATTTGTTACAAACTTTACAACTCCCCAAAGTTTACTTTTGGAACCACCCGGAAGGCCTCATACCTAATTGTCCTCACTAATATACCTTAGATCTCTCCCTTCCTTAAGAACTTTGTTTTCACCAAACAATCCTCCCTTCATCCATCCCACTCCTGACCACCAATGAGAGTTTGCTTTTATCAAGGCCAAGAGCAACGCCAGATGGGATCTACCTCGAATCACATTGTGGAATGCACTGTGTGTCTACGAGAGTTGCACCCTTAATCTTCTCTCCTCAAACAAAGATATACTCTTTTACCAAATTCAATGGGTTAGATAGAGCTCTAATTGTTTGCTGCATCTCAAGCACTTTTTGTCCGATCTAGAGATTCATCTACAAGGCTCACTACTTTTATTTGGAATCTGAAAACATCACCAACGGAGCTAGGTTTACTTTAGACCACGGCTATGACACCAATTGATAAGAACAACATGCCTTTCAGATATCTATGATATCTCCCCTTAAAATCCATCAGGGTAAATGTCTACACTCTCAAACAATTTATTTACCAAAAAAAACTACGAGCTAAACAATGATAAACATTTCAATTCGTCAGCAGGTTGCAGAATCAGAGAACAAAGAGTTAAAAAGATTTGAGAGAGATTGAGACTGACCTGCTATCTCCACGACATTTCTACTAGAGTTAGGCACAGAAGAAGACTGATTTTTGAGATTATTGATATTTGTAGCCTGAGCTTCCCTACTCTGCTCCATTTCCTGTAGCAATTTGTCTTCAATCGAGGTGTCATACTCCTTCCCTTCTCCAAATCCACGAGGTCTCGCCGCATGCCACTCTCTCGTGTTCTTTAGCGGCAAAAGAATCTCATCCTCATCCTCGTCTTGAAAATCATCCTCATCCTCATCCTCATCGAAAAATTTATCGAACTCATTGTCGGAATCACTCTGCTCAGTGAGGCCAATGCCGCCTTTCCCAGACGTCTTCCTGGCAAAAACAGGAAAACCCATTGGTCCTGAGCCATGAGCAAGAGATAAACTGAGATGGGGTGACCGGAATTTTGTCAAATTGGGAGAGTTGTAATGGCAACTGTGTTGCACTGACGGCCAAACCGTGATGAAACGGCAGTGAAGAGACGAGGAATGGATCATCACTGCTCCGATCTGAAGAACAATTTTCCCACTGTAGATGAAGATAGAGGCAATTTTGCAGGGTGGTTTAATATTCTAAAATCATATAAATAACTACGGTTTCAATTTAATATCTGGTGTCGTGGTGTAGTTGGTTATCACGTCAGTCTAACACACTGAAGGTCTCCGGTTCGAGTCCGGGCGACGCCATTTTTTTTTATATATATTCTTTCCTCTTTATAAATGGTTATTTAGAGTTGGTCTCCGGTTCGAATCCGGGCGACGCCACTTTTTTTTTTTTTTTTTTTGTATATTGTTTATATTCTTTCCTCTTTATAAATGGTTATTTAGTTGGTCTCCGGTTCGAATCCGGGCGACGCCACTTTTTTTTTTTTTTTTTGTGTATATTGTATATATTCTTTCCTCTTTATAAATGGTTATTTAGTTGGTCTCCGGTTCGAATCCGGGCGACGCCACCTTTTTTTTGTGTATATTCTTTCCTCTTTATAAATGGTTATTTAGTTGTGTAGCATGTTATCTTTTATTTTAAAATTTGTTCAATTTTTATTCCTATATTTATAAATTTCCGTGCATTAAATAAAATTTATGTTTAGTTTTTCAAAATTAATTTTTACTTAAATTGATTTAAGAATAATAATAACTCTCATGCAAGAAAATAAAATTGATAGGTCTATCACGGTTTATCACTATAGACAGTGAAATTTTTCTATATTGGTAAATAATTTGATATTTTTTTATATTTATAATAATTTTTCAATAAAATATGTGAATATATTTTAAAAGTTTATTATAAAAATGTGATAACACAAAGTTGCTTTTAGAAAATCTAACAATAAACTTGCATTGGAGACTAATTTTAGGATTTATTAAAAATATAGGGACTAAAAGTGAACAAACTTCCAAATACGGGGATAAAAATAATATTTTAACTTTTTTTTTTCTTTCTATTTTCATCTATATTTGGTATTAGTTGAGAACTACATGTGCTTACTTTCCTACTTTCTTTCTTTTTTCTTAGAGAGAACTAGTGTGTTGCACACATATTTATAACTTTTATAGGAGGGTAATTTTTATTTGTATCATCTATTCCTTTATCAAAGCTAAATAATAACATGTTTTTAGTAGTGTATTAATTCACCGTCTGGATTATTTGTTGTTACCAGAGTTGTCTTATTTTTTATGAAGTTATGTGATTGGGAACATAATTAATAGTCTATCGTAACACAGATGTCTATCGCGATCTATCACGGTTTATCACAAACAAACAGTAAAATTTTGCTATATTTATAAATATTTTGATTTCTTTTGTTATATTTGAAAATAGTCCTTAATTAAATTCATTAATCTATTAATTTTTTTCTCTAACTCAAGGTAAATTTCTCTTGCATTCCCAAGGCATTACGGCAATTGCTTTGTTAAAATTCAAGAAAATTTGAATGGAAATAATTCTCCAAGTTAAAGGCAATAATCACTCTAAGTAGGTTCAATTGTTATTAAAACTATATTTTTTTTATAATTATAATTATTAATTATATTTTAAGAAAATGTTGAATTCCAAAACAATTATTCAAAGTTTTTTTTTTTTCTTTTTTTCTTTTGTTTTGGTTCGAATTACTTTTCAAAGAAAAATTGGGAGGAGTGAGTAATATTCTCTATTAAAAATTAGTGATTTCCTAATAGTTTTTGCATCAACCTTCGAGTTCTTCGTCAAAATTCAATTACCATTTTTGTGTATGATAATATCTTTTTCAAAAAATTAAAAAAAAAGTATTTTAAGACAAAATTCTAAAAAGCATTTGAAAAAAAAATTAACTAGATCTCATATATATATATATATATTCCCCTTATATTGGGAACATTTAAAAAAAATAATAATAATAATAAAAACATGTTTTTCATAAATAAAAAACATAAAGATTTTAAATAGTTAATTTATAAATAAAAATTTAAAACTTCTATAGTAAACAATTTGCTTCCATTTTTTTAGATTTATTCCATAGACAGAAATTTATTTCAAAATTTAATTCATGGAGGTTTATTTTAAAAATTAAAGAAAAAAAATTTACACTTTACTTTTTTATATATAAAAATTAAAATATAATTGAAATTCATTTTATTTCTTGAAAATAAGGAGATCCACCATAATAATTAATAAGTTTTTTTTAAAAAAATAAATAAATACTGGAATAAATCTTTTAAAATGCAAGATAATTTTTTTTTTTTTTTTTTGGTAAGTCCAATAGTTCTAATAAAATCAAGTTTTAAACAAATTTAAATTGGTTTGATACACAAATTAACAATTGAATAATTTTACCCAACCTCACAAATTATGATTAACATTTAGCTCCAACTATAAATTTTATCTTCTCAAGGAATATGACAAAAATGAAAGACATTCTCAACCTTTGCCAACAGAAGAAATGTCAACTATAAAGATCATAATATCAAAGAGAGTGGAATTTGCACCATTGCTAAGATTAAAGACATCCAATGAATTTGATTTAGCAATTAGAGAGCAGAGTTAAGACTCGGGCATTTCCATTAGATTGCTTTCAAACCCTCCACTATGGCCCCAGCATCCAAAGGACTGGTCCCTCCTTTTTTTTGGTGAATTTGCAACAACTCGAGAGCGCATGACTACTGTGATCACAATCAATCTACCCGAACCCTCTTTTGTCATCCTTAAAGAACCACGTTTCATCGAAATTGCGTTTCCAAAAGCTAACATGTGTGGGAGTCTGATGAGATTGGAAAGGCTCGAATGAAGGACAAGAAGGTGAAAAAACCTAGGCGGTGAACCTCCCAATAACACCATTTTACCTAACACACCCCACCAAGGGCTTCTCAATCGATATTTTTAGAGTTGAAGCAAATTTTGTTTCGATGGTTCCACAAGCTCCACACGATGATCAACATAGAGTTCAAGCTCCTCACCCAAACACGAATTAAGCTAGCCACAAATCCCAATAATCCAATGGGACACCCAACTCTTGGTAGTACCAAACAAGCCAACAGAAACAATAAAAGTGAACTCCAAATCTTTTTGGGTCTAACCTTTGGCCCCTCCGAGGAACTTCCAAAGCTTGGAGGGCTCTATAAAATTAGATGAAAAAGAGCAAGACACTTTGCTCAATATTATTGCCCAAACGATACATGTTTTTTCACGGAGAATTGCCCTATTTAATCATAGTGCCAAAAAATTCATCCATCCAACTTGACTTGAACTTCCCATCATTTGGAATCCACAAATCAATATTGTTGCCATTTCCAAACCGCCATCAGATGAAAACTCATAAAAGGACCAAAATTGTTATGCCTTTTCCAAATTTGAAGGTTCAAATGGTAAATTTTGTGAAATTTGGATATGTAACTTAAATTTAATGAAATTAAAATTTCACGTTAAAAATTGATTTAACATAAGTTTTGGAAGAAAAAAATGGATTTTCTTTTCAAAAAGAAAAACAAAGAAAAGAAAAGAAAAAGCAGTATGATTCCAGGTGGCACTATTAGAATCCAAGGAAACTTCACCTACAATTATACCCGCGGGTGAGGGAATTAAAACTCCCTACACACTACAGAGCTCTACAATAAAACGGAATACTGCCTCAGGCTGGTCCATTGAATCAATTTTGTATTTATTTTTTTATTTTTTGAAGAGTCGATTTTTCCTTTGCTTTTTCAAAAAATAAAAATAAAAATAAAAACAAAAAACAAACGCAATAGGGACAACGACTCCGAATATTGTCAAAACAAAAGTCTTTTTCCTTTGAGTTTCTGAGCTCTTTACGGTTCTGCCCAACGGAATTTGCAAAATTTTCCGTTACAATTTGTATATATACAACCCAACTTCTCTTCTTCAATCCCCATCCAAACTCATTTCCATCCCATCATCTCCCTCACACCCCCGTCTTTATCTTTTCTTCACTTCAAAACTCCGGCGGTGTCTCCGGCGGTCTTTTCTCAATCGGATGGGGATGACGCTACCTCGAAGAGAATGAGGGATACTCAGTTCCGATCATGTCGATCTCTTCTCCCTCCGACTCCTTCATTGACTCTCACTTACTCTGTGACGAGGACTCCTCCGGTATTTTGTCCGGAGAGTCGCCGGAGTACTCCTCTGACCTTGAATCGCCGGCCAGCAGTGAGGATTCTATCGCTACTTTCATAGAGGACGAGAGACACTTCGTTCCTGGAATTGATTACTTGTCGCGCTTTCAGTCTCAATCGCTCGATTCTTCCGCAAGAGCCGACTCTGTTGCATGGATTCTCAAGGTATTCGACTCGATTCCTTTTCTCCTCTCTTCACCGATCCGATTTAATTCTATTCGTTTGTTTTACCATTACGCCTCCGAGAATCGTCGGCGATGCTCGAGTCCTAGATCTAGGTTTATCTTCTTTCAGCAGAATCCAACGCTTGAATGTAATCGAGCGATTCGGATTCCGATTCCGATTCCACGGCGGCATCTGATTCTCTCCAATCCACAATGAATTTGACCCTCTCTTTTGTGAAATACTGTATTTAATTTCTGGAAATCGTAATGAATGAATTTGTATTGTTTGTTTTCTCAGTGAAGACGACGAGTACTGATCCATCGTCTGTGTTTGTTGTTTCAGGTTCAAGCATATTACGGTTTTCAACCACTCACTGCATACCTTTCCGTCAACTACTTGGATCGATTCCTTTATTCTCGCCGCTTGCCGGTAAAAGTCACTTTTGCTTTATTGAAAATCACAGCGTCAAATCTCGTCATGATTATGTTCTTACTGTAAAGTTTGGTATTACCCTGAGATTGGACATCTCTTTATGATTATGATAATGAGTTAATTTTGTTTTCTCTCTCTGAACTGTTCTGAATTATTGAGTATTGAGAACTCTGTTCATAATTAGTTAATGGTATCCAAAGTGCTTATGGTGATCGAATTAGTGTTGTTGAAATGTTTTTATCAGGAAACAAATGGGTGGCCATTGCAGCTTCTTTCAGTGGCTTGTTTATCACTTGCAGCTAAAATGGAGGAACCCATTGTTCCTTCATTCGTGGATCTGCAGGTACTTTAGTTTTTGATTTGAGTGCTGTTGATTTGAAGAAATTTAAATGGAATATTGATGATCATCATATATAGATTGAAGGAGCAAAATATATATTTGAACCTAGAACAATACGTAGGATGGAGCTTCTTGTGCTGACAACTTTGAATTGGCGGCTCCGATCCGTAACACCTTTCAGCTTTATCGGATTCTTCGCCTACAAAGTTGATCCCACCGGAACATTTTCCGGTTTTCTCAACTCACGCTCCACGGAAATTATTCTCTCCAATATTCGAGGTCATTAATTAATTAATTAAGCAAACCATACAACTTATATTATCGTTAATTATTAGCTTGGATTAGGAATGGGCACATTTAATTTAGCTTTAATAATGGTGGATTATTATTATTACATACAGACGCTACCTTTCTTGAGTACTGGCCTTCTTGCATTGCTGCCGCTGCCTTACTCTGTGCGGCAAATGAAATACCCAATTTGACCCTCTTGGATCCTGAACAGGCCGAGTCTTGGTGCAATGGACTCAGCAAAGTGAGTCTCTATTGGTAATTCTATTATGGTTTAATTGCAAATTTATTCTAATGGTTTGATAAAACTCTTCCTACTCAATTCTAACTTTTTCTTTTTAAAGCTATAAGACCAAAATTCTAATATTTTAGAACCATCGGACTAAAAGTTCTAACTTTTCTTTTTTTAAATTATAGAAACCGAAATTCAAAATTTAACCTTCTATTTTCAAATACACACCATTAAATTATTGTTATTTTGATAATATTTATGTTTCTTGTTTCTTGTTTTCATAGGATAAAATTGTCGGGTGTTATCGGCTAATGCAACCGTTAACAGCGGAGAGTCATCGGAGGAAGCCGCCGAAAGTGATACCACAGCTCCGAGTCAGAATCCGAGCCGGGTTGAGATATAGTGACTCGTCATCCTCCTCCTCCTCATCAAGGTTACCTTTTAAAAGAAGGAAGTTAAATAATTGCTTGTGGGTAGAAGATGACAAAGAAAATTCCAAGTTTAGAGCAGACGAATAATAAATATAAAAAGAAAGAAAAAAAAAAAAGGAAAAGGGAGGAGAAGAAAAAGGCTTCGATGGGATTTCCTTGTGGTGGTGGTGGTCCAAACTACTTATCTTCAAAAAAAAAAAATCTTAATATAATATATATATATATATATAATTTGACAGAGAGAAAAAGGAAGAGGAAGGATAAAACATAAAAGAGAAACGTATGAAGAGTTTTTTTTTTTTTTTTTGTTTTCTTTTTGGGTAATTTCCAAAACCCACTTCAGAAAAAGGAAATGAAAATAAAGAGAAGAATTTTCTTGGTTGGGACAGTGGCATTTGGTATGGTATAATGGGTTTTGCAGATTCCCAAGGAAACAAAGGAGGGTTTGGTGGTTGTTGTTGTAGATATTATTTTGGTGCGAGAAATAAAATAGAAAGAAAGAAAGAAAGATACTACATATTTATATTGTTTTGTTTGAGGAAAAAGGAGAAAAAAAAAAAAAAAAAAAACAACAAAAGAGTGAAGTGGTGGGAGTTGAATTCAGAGCCAGCATTTATTAGTGATTTTGAAAGAATATAGAGGTTGTGGGTCCCATCCTCAGTGATGGTGATGAAGAGGAAAGAGGAAAGTAGGTAATTTTTGCAGAGAAGAAATTTGAATTGTTTTGTTTTGTTTTGTTCGTCAGCAGAGTGAAAAATTAAAAAATATATATATATATTAAATAAATGCAAGGGAAAGGGAAGAGAAGAAGATATTAATTATCTTCTATCTTTAATCTATTTCTTTTTTCTTTTCTTTTTTTTTTTTGTTGAGTTAATTACTGTGGGCACGTGCGTATGAAGCGTGTGTCTAAGTTGTTGTATTTTTTTTTTTTGGCGGGAATTGCGTACTTGTGTTTCTTTCGTTGGCCTTTCAATGTCCATGTTTTTGGCCTAACTATATAAATATAGTGAGGAATTTGTTTAATTGATACGTTTGGTGGTGACACGTATGATATAGAAGTGGGTATTATTTTTAGAGCAAATATCATTTTAAGGAATTATCAATTTAAATTCTAAATTAATAATTCTACTAATTTAAAGCTTAAAATTTCATAATTGAGAGTTAGAAATTTAAATTTAAATTAATATCATTATTAATTTAATTTTTTTTAAACAAATAGGAATGGTGTTCAAACTAAAAAAAGTAAAAAGTAAAAATAAATAAATAAATAAATAAAATTGTGGGGTCGTTGCATGCGTGTTGTACTTGTCACGCAAGAAACAAATATGATAATAATCTTCTCAAGATTTTACTTTCCATCGCACGTGATTCGCAGCTGATGCTTTTGTTCTCTTCTGTTCTGTTCTCTTTTTAGTTCTTCTTACCACGCTCTCCTCTCTCTCTTTCCGTCTTTCCCTTTGCTCATTTATCTTAAAAGGTTAAATTATACATAATATTGTTAAACTTTGTATTTTGTGTTAAAAAAAAAAAAAAAAAAAAAAAAAACTTCCATTTTCAAAAGTTCATAAATATTCTTCTAACTTTCAAAATAATTTAAAATTATCTTTAAACTTTAAATAATAATAATAATAATAAATAAATAAATAAATGATCTTACTTTTATATGAACAAAAACCATCAATATCATCTTGCTTCCCTATTTTCCTTCTTCTTTCTCTCCTATCTTATTTAATACCCCCTTACTTCTCTTGACATTTTTTTTTATCTAAAAATAGATAAATGGATAAATAAAATTGTACATTTCACTTAAGGTATGTGGACTATAATAAGAATAATAGAAGTATCAAGAGATTTTAGGACTTGAATATTTTGACAAAGTTGTATGTTTGTCATTTAGTAGTTTTGATAAAGTTGTACATCAATAGTTGAGGGATATCAATATAATTTATTTTAAAACTAATTCTTCTTGAACTCAAGAAAATTTCAAACAAAATTATTACCATACTAATAATAGAAAACTAAATGGTTATCAAATAATACTTTTAACTTTCAACTTTCACGAAAAATAAAATAACAAAACTCATCTTGGTCATGCTAACAAATCTGGTTTGAGTTTTGGCAAGATTATAAAACTTCCATGTTTATTTCATGTAGTTTAATTTTGTAAACATTAAGCCTTATTTGGTAAAGGTAACACCCAAATTTATGTGAGGTACATGAATGAATCGAGATCACGTTTGAATTGGAGGGACCTTGAGAATATAAAAGTAAGACTTAAAAGAATTGAAAATCAATACCTATATCAATAATGTGCACCTTCCTTTTCAGTGGCTCATCATAAAAACTCTGAGACTAAGCATGCTTAGCTTGGGGCAATTCTATGTTGCGTGACCTCATGTGAATTTTCTTAGAAAACATGCTAGGAAGGACAAAGCATGCTGAAAAGATTCGTGTTAGTTTGTAGAGATAGTTTTACTCTTAGAAACAGTTTAAGACAAGCAAGGATGCATATCCAGGTAAGCAGGTTTGTGGGGGATAATCTTCACTCTTAAAAACAATTTAAGATAAGCAAGGATGACATATCATGTGCTGAATCCGGATTTCGAATCCTAATTTGAATCCTAGGCTTAGGGTGTTATAGTAACTAATTTGGTTTTTAAGTTCTAGTTTTTTAATTAAGCCTCTAAATTCCCTTTTAGAGGTTCTCCTCTAAGTTTTTTATTTTCTACTTTCTATCAATATTTTTAAAAACCAAGCTAAAATTTAAAAAGTAATTTTAAAAATGTTGGTATTTATTTTTTGAATTTAATTAATAATTTAACTCTTCTACTCAACGAAAAAAAGAAAAGAAAAGAAAAAGAAAAAGAAAAAAAAAAACTATGGTATAAATCAGGTTGCACATTATCTTCTTTTCTTAGTGTGCAACCCATGAAGTAAATATTATATGCAGTCATCAATACCTTGTGAAATGTTTTTGTTTAAAAAGACCAAATTTGAGAAACTACAAGAGTAGTTATTCAAAATTTTATTATTATTATTATTATTATTATTATTATTATTATTTATTAATATTTTATTCTTAAATTTCATACATATACTATAAACGACCCGACTTTTTTAAAAGACATTTTACATAGGCTATTACTTCATGCATGTAAATTTACAAATAACATCGATAAAACAATTATCCATCCAAAACAAGGTAAAACTTTTCTTTTTTTTTTTTTTTTTAAATATCTGTGAGTATCCGGGCAAACTTTTCTTTTTTTTTTTTTTAATATCTGTGAGTATCTGGGCCAGCTTGGGGAAATTCATAGGAAATTAATTCCTAAGTAGGTGGCCACATGGATTGAATCCTTGACCTGTTAGTCATTTATTGAGACTAAGTCTCCTTTTTACCACTAGCCCAACTCATGAAGAAGAAGGAAAAAAAAGGGTAAAACCTCTATTTGTGGCATTACATGTACTTGGAAAAGTTCATTTTTTGCGGGGTTACGTGTAAACGTTAGCGATGTCAGAATGGTTGCAGCTCTCAAGGTTTCAAAGGATCATAATCGACTTGGCTCAACGTTATTTTTCAATTAGTATAATTCTTGGTTCTGACTTTTCTCTTTTGAGATGTGAGATTCTTTCATATTGTCTCCCAATTCCTCTTAAATTTGAAGCCCGGTCATGAAATTTGGATTTTGCTTGGGGGCAACTTTCAACAAAAATGAACATGAAAATGTGTGGTAAAGTGAAAAAAGACTACAGAGAATGTGAGAGAGTTTGTGGGGGCAAAATAGGAGAGGCATAAAGGTTTAGATTGCAATAATAATATTATTGGAAATTTTATGTCCCCACCCACACCAACCAACTCCCACCGTTTTCTTTTAATGTATTTATAGGCAGGCCGCTACTGTCCCACCCTCTCCCTAATCCAATTCCCATCCCAATATCTATTCCAAAATCTTTTTATTTTATTTATTCTAATCCAATTCATTCTTTCTATTCTTTCTCTACAAAATCCAATTAACTTCTTTTTTCGTTTTCTTGGAGGATTCGAACTATGTTCACTCTACCAAATCTAATTAATAACTTTTCCTTCCTGAAAAATCTTAACTCTCTCCCCTACTAAATTTAACTTAATTTTACTCGTGCCCCCATTTACACTATCATAAGAAATAACTTACAATGGTATATACGCGACTCGATCTTAATTCTAAGTGAGTTCTGAATTCCTATATGTGAAGGCTCATCTTTTGTTTTGTCATGGCTGAGAATGACCCTAATAGTCGATTCAATAAATATAATTTCACAAGATAGAATTTATTTCTTCCCATATAGAAAAAACAAATTAGTAGTTCCCTAAGTGTTGATTTTAGACTTGAACAATGGAACCTCACCCTCTCAAGAATCACTTGTTTGAGAGGCAGTTGGTTTATTGTTGGATCGTAAACATATTGTTACAGTTTTCAAACTCACCCTCACCCTCATTCTGCAATAAAGTTTTCAAACTCTTCAATCCCTATCTTTCGAAGAGGCTTCCATAAGTCTTGGTGAAAAATCTTGTTGAGGAGATGAAGATGGACCTCGTGAAGTTGGGAGCGCACAAGGAGATAAAGACCCACAACACATTCTCTATTATATTATATTTCAACGTACATAATGCTTAGACTTTACTTTTTGGTTTAATCTTAAATAAGATTACCGATGATTCACTGTTTTCTCTATCAGATTACGTTGTTATTCCCTTAAGTATGAACCATCGAACTTTCAACTCCATAGTTGCTTTTTTTTTTTTTTTTTTTTTTACACTTTTTTTAATTTCCTTCATCTTTTTTCTTAGTTTTTTATAATTAAATTTTTATTTTTTTCTCTTCTTTCTTTTTTTTTTTTTTTTTTTTTTTTTCTTATTACACTATATTCAATTCACTTCATCATTTATCATAGTCTTATATAATCAAATTTTAATTTCTTTCCCCTATTCCCTTATATTTTTTTTGCCTTTTATTTTTACTATAGTAGAAAAAGACGAGAATAAAATGCTTTTGACAACAACAGCTTTAAACTAATTTTTGTGACTTTCCAAAAGTTATTCAATATTTCAAAAAGTTGTGTTTCAGATACCAATTCAATTAATACAAACAGAAAAATAGAAAATGTGATTAATGTATTCATGTCTCAATGAACGTCATACATATACATAACTTATGATTACAAGACCAATAGAGTACACATTTGATTAATTTATCAACCAATTATATTCATAAACCCAAAAATGAAAAAACAAAACATTATTTTAATAAGGAGTAAGGTTAGTACATAAGAAGAGGGAGGATGTATAAATGAAAAGAAGATGAAGAAAACAAATAGAAAAGAAGAAGAGAAAAAGATGAAGTAGGGAAGGGATGGATGGATCTCGAATATGTCATATATTAGTTTGTTTCCATCCCTATATTTTATTTTGGTCCTTGTATTTTTAATTTTGTTCACTTTAATCCTTATATTTTTAAAAAGTACCATTGTGGTGTCTTTATTTTCATTTTATTTTTAAGGGGATCAAGATGATCACTTTTTGAAAGTTTAAGAATCAAAATTAACTAAAATTAAAGAATAAAGACTAAAATGATCAAGGTTAAAAGTATAAGAACCAAAATAAAAATTTAAAAAGTACATAAATGAAAATGAATCAAATCTCAAATAGTATTAAAAAAAAAAAAAAAAAAAATTGTATTGCATATGCATTTTTTAAGAGGCATCTGACAGCCAGCTCTATGTTATAGCCATATGGAATCCATTCTATGGAGCATCCTTTCTCTCTACTCCCACATGCTCCCTTTTTCCATCACTATTATCCCTCTTTTCTTCTTTCATTCCTCCTATCTTTCAATTATTGCAATTCTAAATTTGAAAATGTTTGAATTCTCTAACCAAGATGTATCCTTTTGTCCTATATCCTTGTTTTACTTTCCTTCTTCATGTTAGTTGGTCCTTTTTTCAATTGAACTTTTAATGTTTAATGAGTTGTACATCTTGTTCTTTGGTTAAATTTAAAATCAACTTCTGATTTCTTAGTTGAATTGCTATTGTTTAGGCACACTTGTTTTTTTTTTTTTTTTAAGTTGATGACCATTCTAATTTGAAGGACAAAAATATTAATGTCAATATCAATTAAAAAAAGAAAAAAAACAATACACTTCAAACTATTAAATGTGTGACCGTGAAAGGTATATTTCTAAAAATATCCGATTTAAAACTTCATTCTCACTAATAAATAAGTAATTTATATTTATATTGCTGATATTAATTTGACAGTTTTCTATATAAGTGAGATGTGAAAGAGATGTATCTACACGAATAATAGGTAGATGCACCTAATTTTGTGTATCACACAATCCTACACAAAAAAAAAAAAACAAAAACAAAAACAAAAACAAAAAAATTATTTTTAAAAAATCAAGCAAAAAGAGTGTCAATCATGAAAAGGAAATGAACAACTCCTCTTATATGTTTGGAGGAGCATGTTTAAAATAGATAATTTTTAGTTAAATTGGCACAAATGAAGATGGAAAAATGTTCATATATGGGTAACAAGGGAAGGGAATAGCAAGCCTAAGTATGTCACCATAAATCTTCAAAGAGAAACAATAGTATACTTGCATGGAGGGGATGTTGGTGAACTCTATAATAGAAGCCCGAGATTTTCTTGGTTAAAAGTGATTACCATTCGAATTTGTATCCTAAAACCTTGTAATTAATTGAGAAATTAATCAATACTTCACCAGATCTTTGATCACTATGAAAGTTTGGTCTTTGATTTTTATGGTGAGAATAGCTTTTATGTAGTCGATTCGATATATTTACCAATTTGGGGAATTAACCAAATAGAGTTTTTTTTCTAATAATTTTTTTAAAGACCAAATATAGAGTGGGAACATAAATTTCAGAATGATTTATGAAATCCACCCTTCCCAATTGACAAAGTGAACTTGGCTCAATGATAATTAACGTGGTCTTCTTCCTTAAGGGCGGAGGATCTCCTATCCATGCAGTTGTTGTATGATAATGACACATTTCACTCATGGAATGGAGGAGGTATGAAAGATCTCCTTACTCTTTGGAGGGTTGTTATGGAGAAAATATTTCAATGACAGACAATAAATGTCAGTAAATGTTATGAAACAATCAAATATTTGATGTACTTTCCTTGATGATAAATGCAATGATTGAAAAAAAGTCAAAAAAAATTGTTTCAATAATTATTTTTTGAATCATGAAAATTTGTTTTTGTTATAGTAAATGTGATGACTCCCTCCCAACCATAGACACCATCTTGTGCCACTACATGGAAGGAGGGAGTGATCATTTAGGCAATTTAGGCTAGGCTTTTAAGGATCAATTTCAAGAAATCTTATTGACATTCGACGATGTCATTGTGAATGGTTATTATAATGCTTTGATTCAAGAGATCACAACGAATTTAAGGCAATCAAAATGGAATCTTCAATATAATGAAATATAAGGGTGATGATTTGGTTCGGTTCGATTTAGTAAAAATGGTTTGGTTCGATTTGATTTCATGTATATATATATATATATATATATTAGTTAAAAAGGGTTAATTCAATTTCAAATTCGGTTTTCGAAATTAAAACCATTCAGTTTCAAAATTTCTTCAAACAGAAGAATATTTTTCGATTTTGTTGAGAAGTATATTTTAAAGAAAGATAAATTTAAATGCTTCAATACCTCAAAATCATGTTAATAGTAGGTGAAAAAAAAGATGTTCTAAATCTGATTTTAGTTAATGAATTTTGATAGGATCTATTTTAATTTGAGAGGGAGAGGTACTTACTTTGTTATTTTGTTGTTATGCATGCACTACTTTAATATCTCCTTTAGCCAATTTTATGTGGCTTCTATATATTATTATATTATATACGTATTTTTGTTTATGGAAAATAGCTATAAAATTCAAAATGATTACAAATTAAAATAGAAGCATCCAGAAGAATACGAATCCAAGGAAATTTAAATTGAAAAACAATCAAATACAAAAACAAATAGCTGAGATAATTTTAATTTTTTTAAAAAATACGATGATGAGGATGGTATATTGAGTTAAGAATAGTGGAAATTGTGAAGGAGTTTTTAGATTTTTTATGGGATTTAGGTTCCCACTTCTCACCCATTACCCTTCATTATGAAGGCCATATCATTTCTACCCTATATAATATATTATATATATATTTATATATTCCATATAGCATAGCCTAGTCTTATTCATTATTAACTTACACTTATCATGTATCCATTATATTGTGTATATATGAAGACATAGAAGTGGAAGGAGTGGGTATATAATAATATTTATATACTGCCAATGAGAGTATCACATGTGGACTTCTAAGAAATAATTAGGACAATTCAAGAAAAACACACACACAATGTGAAAATCTATCCAATAAAGTTAATAATGAGAATGAAGTTTAATATGCTTTATTAGAAATACAAATATGGCTAATTGAAAGTACTTTTAAAATTTTCATGATGATCATTTTAGTAATTGATTAATAAATGCATGTGTGAAGTGAAGATAGTATTCAAAATTATGTATAAATTTGAGATTTCTAACTTCTTAATTATTATTTGAGAAAAGGGTTATGGTAGTTTTTTTTTTTTTTTTTTTAAAAAAATAATAATAATAAAAGGTAGGATTTGATTGTGTACTTTGAAAAGGTTTAAGGTTGGTCATTAGCAACATAAGCATCATAACATTAATACATGCCCTTAAAGATAAAAACTGAATAAACTAAAAATCCAAAGGATGAAATGAAGCCTATTAGAATGAAATATGAAACAAAAGTTAAAAGAAACATAAAATGGGAAATATTGGTGGGTCTAAACCCGCATAATTAAGACTTTTGCAAAATTTCCTTTTTATGTTGTGATATTCTATTGGTGTATAGTCAAGAACATGGGTGGCACAAAAATGTTAGTGTAATTCTTAAATGCATAAAAAGAGAGGGAATCCAAAGTATTATGGCAATCATAAATCCAAAATGAAAAATAAAAGTGGAAAATGCTATATGGTACGAGGGAATGATTGGGCGCAGCTCTAGGTTACACCTATCTCCATACTCTCTCTTTCTTTTACTCATAAATTAAAAGAAAAAATATGTACATGTGGTACAATATCATTAGATGTTAGTCAAGCTACACAAGAGATGAGTATACTCGATGCTGCATTCAGGTAAATAATCTCGCTCCTTTTTGATATCTTATCCTTTTCCATGAGAAAAATTACCAACTTTTGGTGGTGATGACAAAGTTAGGGTATCTTTTAAGTCGAGCTTCTTTTTATTTTTTTTTAATTTTTAAATGTATATATATATTTGGTTGTAAATAAATAAATAAATAAAAAGTTGATTGGCCCCTTTTTGAGAATAAAGAAGTTGAAAAGCTAGAATGATGCTAAAAGAATTAATCTTTTAGATATGGGATTTTTTTTTTTTTTTTTTGGGGGGTTTTTTTTTTTATTTTTTTTTTTTTAAAAAAAAAAAAAAAAAATCCCATATCTAAAAGTTTAATTTTTTTACAATTATTCTAGCTTTTCAACTTCTTTATTTTTAAAATGGGTCAAATCAACTTTTTATTTTTTTTTTTTTAAAAAAAAAAAAAAAAAATCCCATATCTAAAAGTTTAATTTTTTTACAATTATTCTAGCTTTTCAACTTCTTTATTTTTAAAATGGGTCAAATCAACTTTTTATTTTTTTTTTTTTAAAAAAAAAAAAAAAAAATCCCATATCTAAAAGTTTAATTTTTTTACAATTATTCTAGCTTTTCAACTTCTTTATTTTTAAAATGGGTCAAATCAACTTTTTATTTTTTTTTTTTTAAAAAAAAAAAAAAAAAATCCCATATCTAAAAGTTTAATTTTTTTACAATTATTCTAGCTTTTCAACTTCTTTATTTTTAAAATGGGTCAAATCAACTTTTTATTTTTTTTTTTTTAAAAAAAAAAAAAAAAAATCCCATATCTAAAAGTTTAATTTTTTTACAATTATTCTAGCTTTTCAACTTCTTTATTTTTAAAATGGGTCAAATCAACTTTTTATTTTTTTTTTTTTAAAAAAAAAAAAAAAAAATCCCATATCTAAAAGTTTAATTTTTTTACAATTATTCTAGCTTTTCAACTTCTTTATTTTTAAAATGGGTCAAATCAACTTTTTATTTTTTTTTTTTTAAAAAAAAAAAAAAAAAATCCCATATCTAAAAGTTTAATTTTTTTACAATTATTCTAGCTTTTCAACTTCTTTATTTTTAAAATGGGTCAAATCAACTTTTTATTTTTTTTTTTTTAAAAAAAAAAAAAAAAAATCCCATATCTAAAAGTTTAATTTTTTTACAATTATTCTAGCTTTTCAACTTCTTTATTTTTAAAATGGGTCAAATCAACTTTTTATTTTTTTTTTTTTAAAAAAAAAAAAAAAAAATCCCATATCTAAAAGTTTAATTTTTTTACAATTATTCTAGCTTTTCAACTTCTTTATTTTTAAAATGGGTCAAATCAACTTTTTATTTTTTTTTTTTTAAAAAAAAAAAAAAAAAATCCCATATCTAAAAGTTTAATTTTTTTACAATTATTCTAGCTTTTCAACTTCTTTATTTTTAAAATGGGTCAAATCAACTTTTTATTTTTTTTTTTTTAAAAAAAAAAAAAAAAAATCCCATATCTAAAAGTTTAATTTTTTTACAATTATTCTAGCTTTTCAACTTCTTTATTTTTAAAATGGGTCAAATCAACTTTTTATTTTTTTTTTTTTAAAAAAAAAAAAAAAAAATCCCATATCTAAAAGTTTAATTTTTTTACAATTATTCTAGCTTTTCAACTTCTTTATTTTTAAAATGGGTCAAATCAACTTTTTATTTTTTTTTTTTTAAAAAAAAAAAAAAAAAATCCCATATCTAAAAGTTTAATTTTTTTACAATTATTCTAGCTTTTCAACTTCTTTATTTTTAAAATGGGTCAAATCAACTTTTTATTTTTTTTTTTTTAAAAAAAAAAAAAAAAAATCCCATATCTAAAAGTTTAATTTTTTTACAATTATTCTAGCTTTTCAACTTCTTTATTTTTAAAATGGGTCAAATCAACTTTTTATTTTTTTTTTTTTAAAAAAATAATAATAATAAAAGGTAGGATTTGATTGTGTACTTTGAAAAAGTTTAAGGTTGGTCATTAGAAACATAAACATCATAACATTAATACATGCCCTTAAAGATAAAAACTGAATAAACTAAAAATCCAAAGGATGAAATGAAGCCTATTAGAATGAAATATGAAACAAAAGTTAAAAGAAACATAAAATGGGAAATATTGGTGGGTCTAAACCCGCATAATTAAGACTTTTGCAAACTTTCCTTTTTATGTTGTGATATTCTTTTGGTGTATAGTCAAGAACATGGGTGGCACAAAAATGTTAGTGTAATTCTTAAATGCATAAAAAGAGAGGGAAGCCAAAGTATTATGGCAATCATAAATCCAAAATGAAAAATAAAAGCGCCCAATCATTCCCTCGTACCATATAGCTTTTTCCACTTTTATTTTTCATTTTGGATTTATGATTGCCATAATACTTTGGATTCCTTCTCTTTTTATGCATTTAAGAATTACACTAACATTTTTGTGCCACCCATGTTCTTGACTATACACCAATAGAATATCACAACATAAAAAGGAAAGTTTGCAAAAGTCTTAATTATGCGGGTTTAGACCCACCAATATTTCCCATTTTATGTTTCTTTTAACTTTTGTTTCATATTTCATTCTAATAGGCTTCATTTCATCCTTTGGATTTTTAGTTTATTCAGTTTTTATCTTTAAGGGCATGTATTAATGTTATGATGCTTATGTTGCTAATGACCAACCTTAAACTTTTTCAAAAAACAAAAAAAAAACCTCCATTTTTTTATTTTTTTTTTAAAAAAATTTTTTTTTTTTTTTTTTGGGTAATGAGAAATCTGACATATATTTTACAATGGGGACTATAAGTACCCCATGGACTTGATTGATATATACATTGAGTGCCATATTTCATTCTCCATAAAAATCACCAAAAATCAAAAAAAAAAAAAAAAATTAGAGGAAAAGGTAGCTGAAAAGCAAAATATATGCCATCCCCTCCCTCCCTCAGTCCCTCCTCCCCATAAATACCCAAATTTTATGCCTCAAAAAGTTCCATATTTTGTCTCATGCATTAATGATTTGCCATATTCTTTTACCCTAATTATAATGTTTCATTCACCCCCTTAATATACTATGCATTATTGAAAGAATAAAAAAAAATTACTAAATCGAATTTATTTGATTTTTTTAGTTTGTTTTTATGACAAAATTTATTTTATGGAATCAAGAAGTTGGAAAACTGATTAATTTTTATTTCCTTCCATCGCTTTATGTATTCCAAAATTGAAATATCATTTGTGGCTAGATTGAAAGTTGAATTCATAACACACTGTTATGAAGTTGATGTTAAGAAATTAACAATCAAAGATAAATAGATAACAACTAACAGTATGTCAATTACGTTCACGAGCAAAGAGAGAGAGTAATTTATTATTAGAGAGAAAATATCAAATTGCAGAGTCAGAAATGCCAATAAGGTTAGAGAGTTTATATAACGCACTTCTCTAACAAATTCAAAACATTCCAATAGTAGATTAGATGTCACCATGTACGAATATATATGGGTTTTAGTATCCCATGACGTCGTAGTATTTGTATTTTTATTTTTTTGATATCCGTGAGTGTTCGGGCTAACTTACATGCACCTCGGCTAATCTCACGGGACAACCCGCCTAACCCTACAACATTTGGGTGTCAAGAAAACTCGTAGGATATTAAATCCTAAGTAGGTGGTCACCATAGATTGAACTCATGATCCCTTAACTTTTAGGCCTTCTTTTGATGTTCCTACTACAACTAAGTCAATCCATGATGGTTTCCATGACGTTGTATTATTAAATAAAAGAAAGAAAAAAAAAAAAAAGAATAAGAAGAAGAAGAAGGAGATGTATGTGTTTTTGTAGGGTATTGGCAATCTAGCTTTGGATACCATGAAATGTAAAAGGAAGGGATGATGATGTGTGAGCGTTTTGCCTATTCTCGAGGGAGCGTGTGTGTGTGTGTGTGTGTGTTTTTGCTTTCTTTTCTTTATTGTGTTTTGCTTTGATTTGCTTTGTGGTAGTGGTTGGGTTGGACCTCTCCATTTCAAAGAGTGGAGCCTAAAACAGTCTTCTCTTCAATCATCTTCTTCTATAATTAATCATACACATATTCACATCATAATCCTAACCCCATATCTTTCTCATTATAAAACACACCTACTTTCTCATTAATCATCTCTCTCTTTCTCCCTCTTTTCGTACTCCTCTACTTTTGTTTCCTTTCTGTACATAGACTCAATTATATAACTCTCTAAACTTTCCTACTTTTTACATAAATAGTCTAATGTGTTGTTATTTTACACAAAAATCTACCCTAATTTATTTTTGCAAACCTCCTTATCGTTTAATTTTTTAAAACACATATACAATATATTAATATCAAAAGATGCATGTAACAGAACTTTCTCATGGTTATGTACTTTCCAAAACAATCTCTTTTTCAAAACCTACAAGTTTGATAAGTGCATAAACAAGACAATTCATACCATATATCATCTCATACACCAAATAGCATATGCGATGTATGTTTACAATTTTCAGATATTTGTAAACACACAGAAAAAAAAATTAAATTAAATCATGGTATGTGCAATGTATATTTATATTTTCCAATATATTACCAACATATTCGATGTATACTTGAAGCCTCAATGGATAGGTGATCATAGAAATATAGAAGAAAATAAACGAAATCTCCTAAAATGAAGGAAACATCAATTTGAGCTATCTTACATTACATAATATCAACCGAAATTATGAAATAACAAAAACAAAATCAAAGTTAAAAAATGGTGTTAATAAGAAAACAATTTAAATATTTCAGAATTTTTGAAATAATGGTGAAAAGGTTAAATTGGTCCATAATTAAAGCTAAAAAGCTCCAACCAAAATAATTCAAAATCTATGACATTCATGAAATATATGGTGTACAAAAGATTTTCCATGTATATGTTGGAGACAACAATCCTTTAAATATCTTTACGATGGTCTGAATTGTCTACTTTGGACATAAACCTTCATGGTTTTGCTTTTGGTTTCACCCAAAAAGTCTCATATCATTGGAAATAGTTGTTATTGCTTATGTACCCATGATCATCTCATTTATCTAACGGTAGAGACTTCGATTGTATTTTTAACAATATATTAATTACTACACATCGTATCTTCATTATAGGGTACGATGAATTTGAACCAACCCAAAACTAAAACGTTTTTATAATGAGTTGGATTTATCATGTATGTTGGGCTATTTAGGTGGGATCAATTTACTATTTGGGTAAATGAATTGTGTGTTAAGAAAGGTCTCTCTCTAAAGCTAATTATATGAGGCATTGGTTTACTCACCTAGATCAAAAAGTAGACACATTATAAAAGACCTAATGGGAAGAGAAAAGAATATGTAAAAGATAAAATCATATAGTTTCCCATGGAGGTGTGTGAAAGGTGAAGGGAAAGGGGAAGAATAAATTTCAAAGAGAAGAAAGGGGAAAAGAACATGAAATAGGGATGAATATGATTTTGGCAAGTTTGGGAGTTATAGGAAAAGGAGAGGAAAAGAAATTGAAAAAAGAGGAGTTGTATGCAAGCCTTATGATTAAAGCATATAGATTATATGAAAATTTTTGTATGGATGATCTAAATTTTACGGTTCAAATGAGGTTTAACTCAGATTTTGAAATCAGAATGTATAACCGTTTGCTTACGTCATTTTCTTGGCTCCCTCGCCAATCTGAAAAATAAAGCTTTGGCAAGTGGTTTTGTAAAATCTGGGTCAAATGATATTTTGTGCGTGAAAATTGAGTCGGCCTCATGCAAATACAAACTTGTTTTTTTGCAAAAATAAACCTGAACATAAGGTTAAAAAAAAATTAAAAAAAAAAAAAAAAAAACATATTATGTACTTTATATTATGTTCCTCTTTTATAATTAAGATCTAATTTATTTAAAATGGAAAAGTGATTGCACGTGCAAAGAGAAATACACAAAACCTGTTTTTGATGAAATAAAACTTACATTTACAAAAATAAAATTAATCATTAAAATAATATTAAGTGATTAAAGGTATAATTTGGAGTGATTTTAAACATGCCAAAAATGCTTTTAACAACTTTAAAATCATTCCAAAACATGCACTTACTGACTAGTCAAGATGTAAATACAGTTGTAAAATTAGTCTTTTTTATTGAACGATTGCATATATATATATATATATTATATATATTTAAAACAAATTAATAATAGTACGTCCAGTACACTTTAAAACTATGTGCTAATATGACAAAATTTTAACTTCTTCACCAACTCAGGTCAATTACAATGGCAAAGATCTATCAATTTTAAACAATCGAGATCATTCAAATTTCACATTGAACTTTTGATATATATTGTTGATGCCAAAATTTGGAAATAGAGAAAAGTTAGATCATTAAATAGATAGCCTTCGATTGGATCTTCCTCAACTCCAAGCATCCCCGACTTTTTATCTTACTCTCATAAAGCTCCATTAGATCTTCAAATACATCTTCTATATGATCACAGATTGTTTCCTCTTCAACATTGCTTAACATATCACTTCATGGGCTAATTTGTTGCTTTGTCCCCAATAATGCTGCAGCTTCGTAAAAGTTTTAGGAGAAACGTAGTTTGTGGAGTTAAACTTGTTGACTTAATGCAAGTGTGGTTCTTCTCCAACAATTGATCCTTTAATTCTATCTTCGAAGTACTTTTTGTCATTTTAGAAATGAAATTGGACTCATATATTTATGGAACTCCTTGGTAGTGTGGGCCTGGCTTAAGTTGGTCATGGCCTTAGCCCATTGGACTTGAAGCTTTATTGACTTTTGGGCTTGGCCCATTTGGACCTAGGCTTCAAACCAACTTTTTCTTTTGGGCTTATTTAAATTTGGGCTAAATTTCTATACAGCCTAATTTAACCAAGAGTTCAAATGACTGTGACGAAGGCATATGGCATCATTGTGACCACCAAATTAAATTTTGTCTTTCAATTTCAATTTGGGACACATGTCAACTTGTAATTAACCATAAATTTAATTTGATAATTTGTGATTTTGTCATTAATTTGATAAACTACGTCGTATCAACTTGTGATTGGTTAAAATTTCTCATACAATTAATTAAATATTATTGCATGTCGTCATGGCGATCTTTGAATTAAAAGTTAAATATGACATGGTTGGTCCGCATTTTGGGACTAATTTAAAGTTAAATATGATGCTGCAATGATCTTTGAACTCGATGGTTGTTCTTGGTCATATGTAACCTTTTTTTTAAAAAAAAAATAATAATAAAAAGATAATGAACTTATTGAATACAAATTTTAGTTTTCAATCCCATTACTTTTCAACTTTATATCTAAGAGATTTGTGAATTTAAAATTTTTAACAATAATGACATAAAAATTTAAAGGTTTAAAAGACTTATTTAGCTCTTAAATTTAAAGGACTTACGTAGTAAACACTTTTAAATGTTTAGGATATGTTTGAAAATGATTTTGAGATGACAAAAATTACTTTTGTCATTTGACAAAACCACTTTCTTCTCAGCAAAAACATGAAGTTGAGTTTAGAAAAATCTAATAAAAACATTAAAATTTGATTTTTCAATATTAGTTGACAGGTGATTTATTCTCAATTGGCATCCCACAAATTTTCCCTCTTTTCATTCATTTGGTTAAATGTCGAATTTGCCCTCGTATTTAAGAATAATTTTTTCTCTATTTAGTTAAATAGTTTCTCAAATAGAAAATACAATTTTTAAAAATCACTTTTCAAATGAGTCAAAATCATTGTTAAAAGTTTTGAAACAAACATCAATTTGATTTTTTGAAAATCAATTTTACATAATCAAAACATACTAAATCTGTTATCCTAAAAATATATTTAGAGACATTGTAAACAATTTAAAGAGGTTTGTGGCTAAATTTTGTAATTCGACGTTTTTATATACAGGAAGCTTTTAAGTTGCAAAGCCAAGAATTTAATAATTAGTGAAAGATGTGGAGACTTAAGTTGGGAAAGGGAGAAAATGAGGATTACTTGTTTAGTACTAACAACTGCACTGAAAGGCAAACATGGGAATTTGATCCTCATGCTGGCACGTGCGAAGAACTAGCTCCCAATAAGTTCCAATCTTATTGCTTACCAATGAAGGGATATGGAAGATAATGAGTATACTACGAATGTGTCAACCTAATTGTGATATTTCGGTGCACCTATTGACTCACACTTATTCGTATCTTTTTCAAAAAAAAAATATATATATATTTCCCGTATGGGCACTTGCAGAATATTATAATTTTGTTTCCTTGACCTAAGTTTCTACCTCCCATATTTGTGGCATACAATATTTATATGGACAATAATTCAAGGTAAAATGTTCATAGATATGAAACTTATCAATTGTTGAGTGGCAATGTTTGGTTAATGAATGTATGCTAATTGGCTTTTCGCATGAACATTATTTTAAAATAATGGATAAAATGATTAATCAGCTTTAAGCTATTCAAGTTAATTAGTTGGATTGATAATCGTTTTGGTGACGTTACTATAAATTTTAGTTTCAACTTATAAGAGCATTTTGGCAAGTCTCACCAGTCTATACTGATCAATCAGATACAATTCAATAGTATTGATATGCACATAAGTACATATGCTGAGTATTAACATAAGAAAATGGTCTAGGATCGTGTACTATCTTCTGCAAATTGATCATCTAATTCTTCTCACTATCAAGAAAAACATCTCAATTTTATATGGGGATCCGCAAACGATGGTTCAAATACTAAACTAAATTAAAACTAAAGTAAAGGGAAAGCAGTCAAAAATAAATTAATTCCCCTTTGAAGACATTAACTCCTCATTAATTTTAAGACATTAACTCCAAATTAATTTTAAGACTATACACAATGAGATGACTAACCATGAATTAATTCCACGTTTTTTTTTTTTTTTTTTTCATTTACAAACTCTTTGATAATATCAATTTTTTAAAAATTTTATTATACATATATATTTATTTTTATTCTTATGGTGGAAGACATAGGTAAATTAAGACCCGGATGACTTAGTTCTGATGATCAAGTTTAAGAAGATATTTTAATGGTGAAAGCTATGGGTAAATTAGATCTCTATAACCAAAGTCAAAGGAAACCAGGGACGAATTGGATACACATGACCAAAATCAGGAAACGGTATGCGAATTAGATCCTATGTCTCTAATTCAAGGGGAAATTCAAATCAATGCCAAGAAAAAGGATTCTATAAAGATATCAAGAGCTTAGTTTTTTAAAAATATATATAATATAATATAAGAAAGAGAAGAAAAAGTCAAAAAAGACAAAAAGACAAAAATGAAAAACTCTAACTTTCCCCTTTTTCTTTCAATCTTTCTCTTTGCTCCTTTCGTGATGAAGTAATGATATAACTTGTATAAATAAAATTATTATAGTCTTTTTCTAGAATAATGGAGAGAACTTAACGAAATCATACGACAATCTTGACTTAAAATTATTGATAAAATATTTTTCTACATTCAACATGTTGAATTACTTCAGGTATATTTCCTTAAGATAAAATATGTCTCAAACGCCGGATCTTTTGCAAAAAAATATTGTATGTGTCCAACAAGTAATCAAACGCAGAACCAAAGATCGTGAGATGCATGCTTTGGGACCCCCAGCCTGACCCTTTGGAAGATATTTTACCCTGATTGCAGCACTACAATCAACTATAGTGCATCAACACCAAGGAAATGTCAACATTTGAAAGTACAGTGCATGCCCTATAAATAGACCAAGCCAGAGACAAAAAGAGGTTGAAACCTCTGGACTTTGACCGTCTCTAAGCAAAAGCCTTGCAAGAAGATAACCAAAGATAGAGAACTTGAGAGAGTAATCTTCTTGCCAACCAACCATCCCACTACCACACATAGTGAAGCACGCGTCCATCGCTAATGATAACAAGAGATTGTGACTGCCGGCTTGATACCTTGCTTTCTCATGCTTTCTTCGGTTGCTTACTTTTATATTTCAAGACATTGAATATCATTGTAACAACTTCATCACATCCATTAAATTCATTTATCCTTCATGAGTTTCACTTCTCTCAATCTTTCCATTTTATTTGTTAAAGCCATGGGTAACTAAATCTATCAAGGGTTGGGATAAAGTTATCATCTTTCCAACGAGCAAATCTTAAGATTATTTCATTTTGCTTAGTGTGTTTAAATTCATTGCTTATTTTCATTTAGCTAATCGAAATAAGTAGCTACAATCAACTGCGTGAAAGAGTATGTGATCGTGGATCTCGTTAAGCAAAGTAATAAGTGTTTCTAAAGATAGAAATAACCATAAGTTCAATAGATCTTCAAACATGTTTTATAGAGATATGATGCAGGAGGTTTGTCAACCAAGAGGTGCAACCTAAATAAGATTGAGAACATGGAATAAAATTTAAGAAGTGTTTTGATGATAGGTGATAACGATGCTCTAACCCTATTTTTCTCATTCATATTACACCTTTGTTATTAACTACTATGCACTCTACATTCCATCTCACTTCCATTATTATTAGCTTATTTTCAACTACTGTGCACTCTACACTCCATCTCACTTCCATTATTATTAGCTTATTTTCCTATACTTTCAATTCATTAATTTCTTACAATTTCTTTTAATAAAGAGACCGTTCATACTTATAAGAGAACTAAATCTAAATCAAAAAAAAATATGAGCTCATTGAGAAACCTATTTTTAGTTTATACTTGAGTTAAGAATAGGAAAACTTGTCTTAAAATATCATTTATGCATCACACATCTACGGCTAACAACAAACAGCTGCAAGTGATCACCTCTAACCAAAAAAGTAGGCATGATTGTCTTCTTCAATAACCCACTCCATCATTATTCCCAGCAACTTTAGATGGCAGTGGCAAGCGACGACTTTGAATGATAGAGCGACAACCGGTGAACTATTTCAAGCATTAGTTTCGAGCATCAACAATGAGCAGTAGCACGAGCCTTCCTCTGGTTACGGCATCAGCAAACGACTCCTGCTGGTGAGCAGTGAGTGGTGGCAGCAGCAAGTGTTGGCTTCGAGCAGCGAAGGCAAGCAGGTCTGAACAACAATTACGAGTTTATCTCAACGATAATGGCAAATGGCTATGAATGGAAGCTTTCAGTGGCAATGGGGAGTGGTGAGAGTGAATGGTATTGAATGGCCCAACAACGAATAGCAATGGCAAGCGGTTCTCAACGACAACAGCAAGAGCATTCAAACGCGGTGGCGAGCAATTTCGAACGGTGGTGCACAGCTCTAATTGGCAATAACGAACAACTTTGAGCGCTCCAAGCGATGGCAACAATGCATCTGCACTGTGATGCGAGTGATTTCAAACCAAAACAAAGGCGAACGAGAAAGACTAGGGATAGAGTTATACTCTTACGTTTGCATCAACGCTCACGACTAGCAGTTAATCCATCCTCAAAACCAAACTTAAGAGTGAGGCTAATGTTATGGGTGAATTTTGGCCTGACAGAATAAAGCCGAAAAATAAAGAGAAATAAGAGAGAAATAAGACAAGATTTCGTCTAGCTAGTTTGGGATTAGAAAAAACTAATATCCTAATCCCATAAGGGTTAAGTTTTAAACCCTAGGTCAAATCCCCTACAACTAATACATCCTGTTTCTAACTTCTTGTCGATTCTATAATTTTTATATTGACTTATTTTTCAAATTACAAATTTAATATGAAGGTCAAGTACGTTTGACAATAACAGTGAGGATCTACAAACGATGCTTCTAACGCTCAACTTAAAAAAGCTAAAGCGAAGGTAAAGCTAGCAGTCAAGAAATTTTTTTTCCCCTTTTTTTTTTTCCTTTTGGAGAATAAGCAGTCAAGAAGATATAAATTCCACTTTTAAGACATTAATTCCACGTTAATTAAGACTACGCATTACGGGATGATTATAACCAAGAATTAATTCCACTTTTTCTCCTTATTTACAAACTCTTTGATAATATCAGTTTTGTTTTTGAATTTTATTATACATATATATTTATTTTTTCTCTTTTCTCATTTACACACATTAATCAATTGAAAATTAAAAGCTCAAAATAATAAGCTGAGAGATACGTTTCAATAACCTAAAGCTAACGGTGGTTTCCTAATCAATTTTATTTATTTTTTTTTTGTTTTTTAATTATTATTTATCCTTTTGTTTTATTTTCTCATCTAAACCCTAAACTGTAAAGGAAAAAAAATAAAATTAATAAAATTAACGGGCGGCACTATATAAACGGACAACACGTCTCGTTTATAGAAGCAAGAGCGAATCTATGAAAGGATGTTTTACATAGTTATCTATTAATTTTCATTAAATATTAAAATTTTATAGTTAAATCTAATACATAGTTTTTGTTGAATAAAGAGACGAAGATATTAAGCGAAGAATTAAACTCTGCTTCAGTCAAGTTGAGTGTTCAAATTTTGAAAGCCCACTTTTTCATTTTAATTTTGAACCAATAAGGATATTACATGCATATTTCTAATTTTTCTACACCAAATATAGTTACATTTTATTTTAATTTTTTATTTTTAAGAAGTATATAAATATTTTCATTTTAATATACTTAACTCCATTTTAATTTTCTCCCATACACTGGTATTCTTTTAATCTTTATGAAATTATTTTACAAAAATTGATTGGATAATTTTTGCTTATATATTTAGGGAATAATTCTATAAAGACTTGTAATAATTTTGTAATTAATATTACTTAAATTTAAATATATCAATACATTTAAAATTACATTTATATGAAAGTTAAAATACAAATTTAGTCCCTATGTTTTGAAAATTGTTACTAATAAATCCCTAAACTTTAGATGTTTATTATAAATGTCTGTATAAATGTTGATACGATAGTTGAAATTTAAAAAAGAAATAGAAAATTAATTATAGAATAATATAAAACTTTGAGGTGAAATGATGTGAAAATTATGAATGTTTTGGATGGTAAAAGGAAAAAAAAAAACTCACACATATCAATTCAATTTTGAGATGAAATGATGTGAAAATTTAATGAAAAATTTTGAATAAGGTTAAAAATAAATATAGGTTATTTTTTGTAATTTTTTTCCAATACAATTTCTTTAAAAATGAAAATTCTGGGTCGAAAGTAAAACTAAAAATCGAGAGAAGTTGGAAATTAAAAAAAAAACGTATCACGTATCCTTTGTCGAAAATGACATTGGCATCTGAAATTATAGATAATCAAGACCATAAAATTGAAAACCTTGAATTGAGCTAACATAGTTAATTTTTTAGAAAACAATCAAATTTTCTCGAAATTTCTCAAAATCTCAAAATTTCGTCGAAATGGGGAAAATCGGAATATTCTCGATATGAAATTTCGTTGAAATTGGGGCCAAAATAAAATTTCCTCCGATCAAGATTTGAAGACGGATGGAAAATATCTATGTACATTTAATATTGAGGGTACATGTAAATGGTTTATACTTACTTTAGGTATAAAGTACCTATATTATGAATGCTAATAAATCATTCATTAATGCCATCTATTTTTACCCTCTACAATAGTTTCCTTTCTTTCGTTTTTACTACAACTAAGGTGAAACTAATGCTAATCCCACACTCTCATCTCAATGAGTTCTATTAAATCCTTCAAAAGTACATGTTTTAGTTATAAGATCACGAATTGTTTCCTCTTCAACACTGCTCAACATGTCATTTCATTGGCCTAATTTGTTGCTTTGCCGTCGATAATGCTAAAAAACTACAACAGCCCCTTCAAAAGTAAGTTTAAAATGATAGAAAGTAGTTTTGATTATGTTATTCTTGTAAACATATTACTTACTTCTACACTTCACATTTCAAACCCTACATATAAAAAGGTTTCTGTGATTGTCATAATTATGTATGAGGATCTCCTATCCAATAAGACTCCCAGTATTTAAAAGTTTTGAAACACAACATCAATTCAATTTGGTTGTGTGGAAGCCAATTTTTTACATAATCAACGATACTAAATCTCTTGTTCTAAAGAGTTTAATGAGACTAAATTTGTAATTTGGCGACGTTTTTATATACAGGAAGCTTTTGAGTTGGCAAAGCCAAGAATTTAATTATTAGTGAAAGAATTATGTGGAGACTTAAGTTGGGAAAGGGAGAAAATGAGGATTACTTGTTTAGTACTAACAATTTCATTGGAAGACAAACATGGGAATTTGATCCTCATGCTGGCACAGATGAAGAACGAGCTCAAGTGGAAGAAGCACGTCAAAATTTTTACAAAAAACGAAATCATGTTCAATGTAGTAGTGACTTGCTTTGGAGATTTCAGGTTTAATTTTCTTTATTCAATTTTGAATATTTAATATGAATAAAAAAAAAATCATTTTTTCTTTTTTCTTTTTTTTTTTTTTTGAGAAGAAGAAATAATAAATGGTTAGTAAAGACCTTTCTGTTTAAGTTCTTAAATATAGAAAGAGAGAATAATGAATAGAAATTAAAGAAAATAGTTATGGTGGTGCATAATTTTAATTTGATTATTTTGGAAGGGTGCAGTTTCTAGAGGAGAAAAAGTTCAAACAAACAATTCCAAAAGTAGAAGTGGAAGAAGGAAAAGGAAGTGAGAATAATGAAGTAACAATCATCAACAAGGAAACTGTAAACATTGCATTAAGAAGAGCTTCAACTTTGTTTGTAGCCTTACAAAGTGACCATGGCCATTGGCCTGCAGAAAATGCTGGCCCTTTGTTCTTTTTACCTCCTCTGGTAACTTTTTTTCATTTTATCTCCATTTATATATTGGTTAATGCATACTTTTTACATATAGTAACTTTTTTCTCTCTCTTTTTTGAGAAAAGGTATTTGCACTGTACATTACACGACATCTTAATACTATACTTTCAGAAGAGCATCAAAAGGAAATCCTTCGCTATGTATATTGTCATCAGGTGAAAACTAATTTCTTTTTACCTCCTGATCTACTCCTAGGCTCCTCTAGACTCGGGTTTCTTAGGCCCTTTTAGGCTTCTCATGCGTCCTAGGTTCATTATGGGACTAAGGTCTCTTGTCTCAATAGAATTAGTAAGAGCAGTTATAGGTTTATATTTGATGACAATAATGAATCTTTGAGTTAGTAATTGATGTCTTTATCTACGAACCGCAACAGAATGGAGACGGTGGATGGGGATTACACATCGTGGGAGAAAGTTGCATGCTTTGCACTGTCCTAAACTACATTGCATTGCGTTTATTGGGAGAAGAAGCTGAGAAGGAAGAGTGTGGCAGAGCTAGAAAATGGATTCTAGATCATGGAGGTGCTCTTTACATTCCTTCCTGGGGAAAGATTTGGCTTTCTGTGAGTACTATAATTTAATATCTCTCTTTTGAAAAATTTACGTTTCTAGTTTTTAGGTTTTAGGTTTAGTTAATTTTTATTAAGTCTCCGTAATTTCAAAATGTTACACTTTTAATCTTTTAACTTTTGATTTTAGTTTTAATTTAGTCCATAGATCTTAAATTGTTACTTTTTACATTTGAGGTTTGTATCTTGTTTCAATTTGGTTCATAGGTATTACGATTTACATTTTTAACCTCGATTTTTCACTAAACATTCTCTTTTCTATCCTTAGCATTAAGTACATTTATTAATTAATTTAATAGAATTAAAAGAAATATCATTTATTAAACCTTATTATTTTTCAGCACTATTAAAATTAAAAAGTTTTAAAAACTTCACTTCCTAATTAATTTAAAATTAATTAATGTCAAAAACGGAAATTAAAGTGAGTATATGTATAATGAAAAATTAAGGTCTAAAGTGTAAATCTTGAAACCGATGGATCAAATTAAAACAAAACTCAAATTTTAGAAACCAAAAATGAATATTTTTTTTTTTTTTTTTTTTTTATAATTTCTATTAATTGGAGTAATTCCATATGAATGCTTATGCAGATTTTGGGGATATACGAGTGGGAGGGAACAAACCCGATGCCACCAGAAGTTTGGATGCTTGGAGAAAACATAGGTATAAATGCAGGAGCACTTCTTTGCTATTGCCGATTGACATATCTTCCAATGTCATACTTATATGGAAAGCGCTTTGTGGGATCTCTCACTCCTCTCATTTTACAACTACGACAACAAATCTATACTCAACCTTACTCCAACATTAAATGGAGTCCAGCTCGACATTATTGTGCAAAGGTAAAAAGATTAAACACTATTAATAATACAGCAAATATAATGAATTTTCAATTTATTCAATACTATATGTGAATATATATATATATTATATATATGTGTGTGTTGATTCTTATTGCACTTAGGAGGATAAATGCTTTGACCGTCCATTCATTCAAAAGTTAATATGGGATGCTCTTCAATACCTTGGAGAACCAATTCTGAATAGCAGAGCATTTAGAAGACTCAGAAATTATGCTATCCAGATAGCCAAATGCCACATTGATTATGAAGATCATTCTAGTCGTTACATCAACATTGCTTGTGTGGAAAAGGTTCTTACTCATAACTTTATATGATGTTGGTTTAATTACTATTAATTAATATATACTCTTCGTTTCCTTTGATAATTATTTGAAAATTAAGTTTATAAATAATCATTTCACACTTTGATTTTTTTTTCTACTTTTTAGAAGTGCTATTAAACAAGAAAAAGTAGATTTTGAAAGTAGTTTTTGTTTACGAAATTTCATCAAATGTTTAGTAACGAAAGATGAAAACCATGGAAAAAGAATTGTAATAAAACTCGAACCAATATAAGCAAATGATAAAAACAATTAATTTGAACCAAAATATAAGAAAATAACTTCATTTTTGTAACAAGCCGATTATAGGAAATAAGCAAATGATAAAAACTATTAATTTGAACCAAAAAATAATCACATTAATTGTTTGTTTAAGATAATTTTGTTTCATCTATAGTGTTCAAGGTGTCATGAACAATCATCTCCCAAGACAAGACAAATTATTAACCTATTAATGTAACACTTCAACCTTACGACTCACCAGACACTACGTATTTATAAACTATCTGTAGCAGTTTAATAGTCATATCTTTTGAAGAAAAACATATCATTCAATTTAAGTTTTTCT
>QLSR01000229.1:21710-104312 GCA_031780015.1 Citrullus colocynthis | reverse complement strand
TGTTTCAAATGAAGAAGAACCACTAAAAAAGAAAAAGAAAAGACGTCCATTTATATTCAAGGGAGTGCGGTGAATAAGGCGGCTTCAGCCTGAAGAATCTTATTCTTTCAAATATACAGAAGTAGTCAATGACTAAAAGGCAAGTCCAACGGCAAGGGGTCTTGTCTGACATAGAACCAGAACAAGGGCAGACGGAGTTGTTTTCCAGTAGCAGGAACTTTCTTTCCTGGTTGATTGGTCTATAAACCCTGGTGGCACTTTCCGCAGTTTTGTGCTTTTTTCTTTCCCTTTTAGACCAACCTGCCGCGTCCCCTCCCTCTAATTTTTACTTTATTTGAATTTTTCATTTTTAGGACTTAGATCTTCTTGTAAACCTTCGAAATATTTTTGGGGGTGTGCAAACCAAAGAGAATGATGCCCTTGGGTTGCACCAAGTCTAAAACCGAGTGGATTTATTTTTTGTCCCATAATCCCCCATTATTATACATGTCATAACACGTCATATCTGTGGACTTTTCTTTAGTTATCCATTCACCAAGTTTGTTTAAGTCTAATATGGTGTATTGGTATCTTTTAAACTCTTCTTCATTCAAAGATGTATTTTTCAATACAATAGTTATAGAACAAGTGGGTCGTTTTATGGGATAACTTCGCCCTCGAGCTTGAGGTTTAGATCGAAATGGGAGCTCGAGAAGTCAGTGCCTTGCTCAATGCTTTTCTTTTATCTGTAGCCCAAAGTTGATGCTGCTTTAGCTGAGTAGCTCTACTCCTGCCCGATTGATTTCTTACCCTTTTACTCGGAATCACACTATTTGAACTCCTATAGCGTCTCCAACTCCCGTCGAGCTCACCCTTACTTCGCCTCGAAAATATGATGAATGTATCGTTGAACTGGGCGTTGCACTTTCATTAGTTAGCCCGACCTACGTTACTGGACACATAGGGCACTGGCCTTGGTTTGCCCACCAACGACTTTCCGCTTGGAAAATACACAACCACCTTTTCTGGAGCAGGAACCTGAACGAGCGCAACAATTGGCGCTTTTCATTGGTTCTACGGTTGCTAGCACTGATAATAGATTCAATCAAAGGTCGAATTCACCTCCGAACGTCTTTCGTACCAACCAGAGGGCGTGACTTACAGAAGGTCTCGAGAGGACTTCTTCGCATCAGTGAAATGAATCTCTGTGGACTGGAGGTGAAATAGAAAAGAAAAGGTAGTTAGGCGAGAAAGGAGACCTCTGACTATAATTGAGAATCGATGGTCCTCTGCTAGGCAATCGGAGTACTACTATTATTATATTATTCCACCAGGGCCTCCGCTGACACTTCCCCCGACGGCTGGGCCCCTGCTTTAGGCACAGGCTTTCTCGAAACAAAGGAGAATGAAAGCTAATATTTCACTGTTTTCGTTCTGACTTTTGAAGCGTAAGCTGCTTGCACAAATGCTTTTGAATCAGCTCGAACAACAAGGGTACTATGATGTTCATTCAAGTTCGATCAAATCAATGGCTCATTCATCATCATCAGAATAAGAAGAATAACTAGGCAAAACTAGGATCAGAATGGATCTGAAGCTTGGGCTTACTACGAGTCAGTCAGAGGCAGCTTTCTAATATCTTGAGCCTTTTTCCCTTTCAGCTAGCGAGAAGAAGGACCAAACCCTATCTATCGCCTCATGCTCTTCCGGGGTCAAAGCAAAAGTACAGTGGACCTTACAAAGATCGCTTCTCAAATATGCACTTCGAGCTTCACCGTTCTCCAAATGTCTAACCTTTATCTATGGTTTTGAGGTTTGGTTTTGCACCGAAGGGCTGATCGGCTTGTTGGTACAGTTAGCTTGTGATCTACGACCACCCTTGCTTTCTGGTTTGTCAGTCTGGTTAGTGCCCCTATCACGTAAGGCTTCGCTTTCTTTTTTTATCTCGAGAAATTATTATTTTCATTTAATAGGGGAGAATGAATATTCTAGTAAGCGTAGGGAGCGCAGGGCTCCCCCGAGACAGTAGCCCGAGCGCAATCAAGAGACCTTATAAACATAACAAATCAAATTTGCATAGTGACAAAATTCTATCAAAATTCATAGAAATGGCAAAGCTAGAAGCATATCTAGTAGCAGACACAAAGAGAGCATAGCTAGGTTACAGGGCTCGAGATAGCAGATCGATATTAACCAGTTTACCCTACAGCATCCATCAGGGGGTATCATCAGTAGCAGGGATATCGCCAGTTGATTCAGACGCTGTTCCAGGTAAAGCACCACCCGCAGAGGTATTCACATACCTAGTTTTCTTACTGGCATATGATCTTAGACATGTCTTGTTGGCTTGATGCACCAGCGGAGCTTCCAGATTGAAGATTCTGATCATAGGGTCGACGTCTCGAAGCATGTTCAGCTGCAATAACCTGATTTGAAGCACTCTGAGTAATAAAATCAAAATCGACCCCCTGCACCCAACCTAGTTTTGAGGCTCAAGTTGAGTCTCCTCGGATCTCACATCAGAAACAGCTCGCTCAATGTCTGATGGAGTAACTTGATGTTGAATTGAGGATCTAACATTCTCGAACTCAGGCCTCAAACCCATCAAAAACTTAGAGAGCCCCTTTATACTCTATACTCTAGAAGGCTAATCTATGTTAGATGAAATTCTTCCCAACAAGAGCCTTTAAAAGGGGGTCGCAGTGACCAGGCCCAGGCGACTGTTTACCAAAAACACAGATCTTCACAAAGTCGTAAGACCATGTATGAGGGCTGACGCCTGCCCAGTGCCGAAAGGTTAAGGAAGTTGGTGAATTGATGACAGAGGAGCTGGCGACCGAAGCCCTGGTGAACGGTGGCCGTAACTATAACGGTCCTAAGGTAGCAAAATTCCTTGTCGGGTAAGTTTCGACCCGCACGAAAGGCGTAACTATCTGGGCACTGTCTTAGAGAGAGGCTCGGTGAAATAGACATGTCTGTGAAGATGCGGACTACCTGCACCTGGACAAAAAGACCCTATGAAGCTTCACTGTTCCCTGGGATTGGCTTTTGGCCTTTCCTGCGCAGCTTAGGTGGAAGGCGAAGAAGGCCCCTTTTTGGGGGGGCCCGAGCCATCAGTGAGATACCACTCTGGAAGAGCTAGAATTCTAACCTTGTGCCAGGACCTACGGGCCAAGGGACAGTCTCAGGTAGACAGTTTCTATGGGGCGTAGGCCTCCCAAAAGGTAACGGAGGCGTGCAAAGGTTTCCTCGGGCCAGACGGAGATTAGCCCTTGAGTGCAAAGGCAGAAGGGTCCGAAAGGAGTAAGGCTTAGATGGTATCACCTTTTACCGAACGAAGGTATCGTAGCATAGCGAAACGACGAAGTATTCAAATGTTGTCAATGTAGTGGGGAAACTCTCACAAGATTAGCTTGGCACTCCCTAAAATATAAACCAATTAGATGACAAAAGAAAAGAGAGGATAAAGAGTCCGTTGATAAGTCTTACACCTATTTTCGAGGTATCTATTATTATTCTTTTTTTACTGTAATACCTTGTTTTGACTGTATCGCACTATTATCATTTGAGAACCCAATAAATCCATTCTTTGCCTCCCATCTGGAAAGAAAAAAAGCTAATATTAATAGTAATTAATTAATAGTTATCAAGATCAAACCTCAAGTTTTTAGACACAAAAATTTTACGGAGACAGGATTTGAACCTGTGACTTCAAGGTTATGAGCCTTGCGATGCTTACTCCTCAGTAGCCCATATGAATCTGGTGACTATTGGTATGTTTAGTCGGGCGGCGGCCGTTAGGTCACCTATTTTGACTTATGGACACACAAGGCCAAAACATGTGTGTCGGGCGTGTGACCCATCAACCTACTAGCCTCAATGGGAAAATAAAACGGAGCACCTAACAACGTATCTTCAGAGACCAAGAACTACGAGATCGCCCCTTTCATTTTGGGGTGACGGAGGGATCGTACCATTCAGCATTGTAAAGATATATAGCCAATAGAAAGAAGTATTCCCAAGCAACGTGCGACTTGAAGGACATGATCCATTGTGGATTCTTACACCCACCATTTTATGTTATATAGGAATGAAGATGCTCTTGACTCGACATCGTTTGTTCTGTTCCACTAGAGCTCTTATTTTTTAAGGGTTGGTTTACTCATCGGCAACACAGAGTGGTGCTTCACCTCTAAGAATCCTTGCAGCTTCCTTCAATCTGCAGTTGAGTTTGGATTGGAATTTTAATTCAATTAAAGAGTAAGTGTAAGCCCCGTACTTGTCATTGAGAGAAGGTAAGTAAGAAGAAACTATGGGACAGGTATTGAGTAAAGAAAATTGGCCGAGTTGTGTGAGAGCAAAAATGGCTAAGTGTTGGCCATGTGATGGGTGATTATGCGTTGAGGGTATGTCTAAAGCTTGACAAGAATTGCCGCTGGTAGACATGCATTGAAGAGGACAGCTCGGCGTGGAAGTAGATGTGAAGGAAGGAGGGTGCAATAGGCGTTAGTGGAAGTATGCATTGAAGGCTACTAATTTTACTATGTGTTAGAAGTTGGTATGGCTATGCGTTGAGTTGGCCTATGCATTGAAGGATGGTATGCGTCGGGCATAGAAAATTGGCCGAGAGGGTCATGCGGTAGTCGACTATTCGACGTTGGGCAATCAATAGCATGGTAAGTTGAGGCTATGCGTTGCCGAAGCCATGCGCGGAAGGTTGCGTTGGCTAATTCAATAAGGAAGATGATGGTAGAGCTGGTAAGTCGGTGATTTATGTTGACATATAAATGAGTGCATCGAATAATTAAACCCTTTTGGACATATTTTCGAACTCAGATTGACTCCATTTCGCAGACGAACAACGAGGAGAGGTGGAAGAAGGTGTTGATATCGAATTCAAGTAGAAACCAGATCATTTTCATGGTGACTTTGAAGCCTGATTGTTGCTGATAAATCTGGACACCAATCGGTATTTGAAGGAGAGTGAGCTGAGGAAGTTGAAGCTAGGACTGAAACTTTGAGGTTAGCAAGTTGATTTAATTCTTAGCAACTTCCATGAAGGATGTTTAAGCTAAATCCGAGCAAAAATGTGTTAATCACTAGGAGGAAGTAATCGGAGTTGAATTGCTAGACAATTCAAGGTAGGCGAAGTCATTTGGGAATAGCTCTCAAACGAAGACGAGTTATGGTCTGAAATTTTGAGGTAAGCTAAGAAACTCACTACTTTACAAGATTGTAGATTTTGGCTATAATATAGTTTTTTTAGCAGGATAAAGAAAGAGTTAGAAGGGAAGGAAGGAAGCAGTGTCGTTAGACAGTGGTATCGCTAAGGAGCTGGAGAGTGAGCAGCGGAACAAGTATCGCTGATAACGCAAAGAGCTTTACGTCTCACAACTCTCGCTGAAGTCTCGCTAGGTATCGCTCCTTAAGGTAAACTCGCTAGTCTAGTTCACTCCGGTTTCGCTAGTGCAGTATCCAGTGGTGTGATTTCGCTGGTAGCTCGCTAGTGACATAGAGTATCGCTAGTTATGAATACATTGGAAAAAGAGAGTCTCAGTGATGGAGTGAGAATGATATATGAATATGCATACTTAATGATTATGGAAAGGGAGTTCAAAGAAAACCTAATGTGAGAAATGTGTTTTTACAGGCCAAGAAGAGCTCGGAAAAGCATATAATCCGCTCGGAGCCTAAGACAAATCGTGAGTGACTTTCTATTTCATCCAAGGATTATTTCTAACATTGTGCAAGTGAAAGCGACTATGTTATATAAACTCCTGTATGTGTGTTATCTAAATGCAACCCACGGCCAAAGAACCATGTGTGAAGGCCTATGAGGATATGATATATGATACACAGTGCTGAGAGACCATGGGTGAAGGCACTTGAGAAATTGATTGAGATGGATTCCAATGCCGAAGGACCTTGTGAGAAGGCATATGGAAAATCAATACATGATGGCTCGGTGCTGATGGACCACGAGTAAAGACACTTGAGCAGTGGATTAATATGGAACTCAGTGCTGAGGGACAATATGAGAAAGCACTTGAGAGTTGAAATGCCGAGGGACGAAATGTGAAGGCGTGTGAATATATGAATAATAGGAATTGAATTATGAGGTTAATAGCGTTGAGCTTTGCTCCGCTACTTCTTGGAAAGATATTTATGTTATATTGTTAAATGGCATAAGTGACCCAGGAATCTATACTAATAAAATATATAGTAGTTATTATGATCAGTATTAACTCAAGGATTAAATTATAATTAGATAGCTTAGTCATTCACTGGGCTTTAGGCTCACGCTTTCTTGTTTATTGTTGTTCGTTTTAGGTAGCGAGCGTGTCCGGGATGCCTAGCCTACAGAAGATCCCTGTCTGGGCTTACTCTGCATTAGTTCTCTGGGATAGTTGTAAATACTCAGTTTATGTACATGTTTTGTCATACATGATCCTTGTAGTGTACTGAGAGTGGGTTTGTGGAGTGGGCAGAGTAAATACCTGTTATGATAAATTATGAGTTGAGAAATCTGAATTTAGAATTTATGTTTAACTTATGATGTTTCACTAGCGTAAAACTTTGTATAATTGATCTGGTATTGATTTATGTTTCAAGATATTTGATGACGAGTTGTGTGAGTAGGTCACACCTATTTCTAGGTTAGGAAGGGAATCTAGAAAGGGGTGTGACAGTAAGCCTATTTATTCCTGGTTCTAAGACCGAAAAAAGATCTCTGAGTGCTGTTTCCTGGATCCGAAAGAAAGTACTTGGGTTCTCCCACATTTCAAGTAATTATAGTAAAACTTGACCAATTGATCCTTTGGCTTACCGATTCGTAGCTTTGGTAAGCGAGAAGCAGCCACCAAACTTCTCAACAGCTGAAGGTATATCATTGAAAACCCCAACCATGACCCTGCAAAGAAAGGAACGGGATGGTTTAAAGTTCCGTGGAGTTCATAATTGCATAAAAGGAGGAGAAGTAGTGGTTGCGGCGCGTCAAGGCCCAATTTCTTACATTACAATATTCCTTATTTTTTTTTTATCTCTTTTGTGCGATTCTGGTAAATGAGAATTCTGCTACGTTATGGCACAAGCGTTCAGGTCACATCTCTAAACAAAGAATTCAGAGACTTGTGTGGGATGAAATTCTTGATTCCCTTGATTTAAATAACTTTAAAGTTTGTGTGGAATGTATTGAGGGAAAACAGACAAACATAAGAAAATCAACTGCCAACAGATGCTCAAACGTCTTAGAACTAATACATACAGACATTTGTGGTCCATTCCCTACGGCTTCTTGGAATGGACAACAATATTTTATTACTTTCATAGACGACGATTTAAGATATGGGTACCTATATTAAATTCATGAGAAGTCTCAATCTTTGGATGATTTCAATCTTTCAAAGTTGAAGTTGAACTTCAACTTGGAAAGAAAATAAAAGCTATCAGTCTGATCGTGGTGGTGAATACTACGGTAGATATGATAGATCAGGTGAACAACGCCCAGGGCCCTTTGCCAAATACCTAGAGGAATGTGGAATCGTCCCGCAATACACTATGCCTGGAAAACCTAGCATGAATAATGTGGAGGAAAGGCGAAACAAAACACTTCAGGATATGGTAAGAAGTATGATTAGTTATTTTTCTTTACCAGAATCTCTTTGGGATGAGGCATTAAAGACTGCAGCATATATCCTCAATAGGGTACCTAGTAAAGCGGTAGCTAAAACCACTTATGAGTTATGGACATAAAAGAAGCCTAGTATTGAGCATCTTCACATCTGGGGTTGTCTAGCTGAGGCTAGGCCATACAGGCCTAACGAAAGAAAATTGGACTCAAGAACTATTAGCTGCTATTTTGTTGGGTATTCTGAGCGCTCTCGGGGTTTTAAGTTTTATGATCCCACTTCTAGATCATTGTTTGAGACAGGAAATGCCAGATTCCTTGAGGATGTTGAGTTTACGGGGGAAGATAACATAAGCAAAGTTGTCTTTGAAGAGAAATTAGTTTTTTTTCCTAGTATGGTTATAAATGGTGATCAGGCTCCTACTTCTGACTTCACTATTGAACCAATTATTGAACAAGACAACACTGTAGTCCCCGTTGTTGAACCTGAAGTTCAAACTCAATAACCTCAAGAATTACCATTAAGGAGATCTACTAGAGAGAGAAGAAGTGCAATTCCAGACGATTATATTGTGTTTCTTCAAGAACATCAAGATGATATGGGTGTAATGGAAGATGATCCAATCAACTTCCAACAAGCACTACAAGTTCTAATTCTCATAAGTGGATAAATGCTATGGAAGAGGAAATAAAATCCATGAAAGACAATGATGTTGGGGAGCTTGTCAAATTGCCATCAAGAGTGAAACCTATAGGTTGTAAATGAATATTTAAAACCAAAAGGGATTCACAAGGCAAAATCAAAAGATATAAGGCTCGTCTTGTTGCAAAGGGTTTTACTCAAAATGAAGGCATTGATTACAAAGAGATTATCTCTCCAGTTTCATCAAAAGACTCCTTTAGGGTAATTAGAGCACTTGTAGCTCACTTTGATTTAGAACTACATCAGATGGATGTAAAAACTATGTTTCTCAATGGAAATATTAATGAGACAATTTATATGGTGCAACCAAAAAATTTTGTATCAGGTAATTCAAAGTCTATGGTGTGCAAATTGAAGAAATCCATCTATGGTTTCAAGCAAGCTTCTCGTCAATGGTATCACAAATTCCATGAAGTAATTATTTCATTTGGGTTTGAGTTGAATGTAGTGGAAGATTGTGTATATCACAAGTTCAGTGGGAGTAGATCTATATTTCTGGTGTTATATGTCAATGATACTCGTATCAAGTAATGATGTAGGTTTATTGCATGACACTAAGAAGTTTCTCAAAAGGAATTTTGAGATGAAAGATCTCGGTGATGCTTCTTTTGTATTAGGAATTGAAATACTACGAGATTGTTCTCAAGGTATTTTGAGATTGTCACGAAAGAACTACATTGAAAAGATTTTGAGTAGACTTGGCATGAAAGATTGTGCATCAGAAGATACCCCTGTTGCTAAAGGTGATAAATTTCATTTAGGTCAATGCACCAAAACCATACTCGAGAGTAAGGAGATGCAGAAGGTTCCTTATGCATCGGCTGTTGGAAGTCTAATGTACGCTTAAGTATGTACGCGACCAAATATTGCATTCATAGTTGGAGTGTTAGGCAGATATTTGAGCAACCGGGGATGGATCATTGGAAAGCAAGCAAACGGGTTATGAAGTATTTGCTGAGAACAAAAAATTATATGCTCACTTATAGGAGATTAGATGTTTTAGAGATCATTGGGTATTCTTATTCTAATTATGCTGGATGTCAAGACACTTTGCGATCCACTTCAGGCTATATCTTCATGTTGGCTGGAGGAGCTGTATCTTGGAAAAGTGTTAAACAAACACTTATGGCTTCTTCTACTATGGTTACGGAGTTTATAGCATGTTATGAGGCATCCAATCATGGAATATGGCTGCGAAATTTTGTCATTGGGCTGCGGATAGTGGTAGGTGTAGAAAGACCACTAAAATTATTTTGTGACAATAAGTCGGAGTGATGTATTCCAACAACAACAGAAGCAATACAAAGTTAAAGCATGTAGACATAAAGTTTCTAGTTGTGAAAGAAAGAGTTCAGAATGGTCAAATTTCGATAGAACACATAGAAATAAACTCTATGGTGGCAGATCCATTGACTAAAGGTTTAACATCTAAAGTTTCTTATGAGCACATTGCTCACATGGTTGTCAGTCATTTATCTGATCCCATAGTTTAGTGGGAGTTTGTTATTACGGATGTTCTTTGACCTTAATTTGTTTGTTTTCTATATAGAATAAAGTTGATGGTTTGTGTTTTATTGTCTGAACTTGTTTATCATGCATGCGGTTAAGCATAAAGTTTTTTTTTTTTTTTTTTTTTATTTTTTTTTTATTGTTGGGGTTTAGTTTTAAGTTTTTTTTTTTTTTTTTTGTATTAATTTTTTTTTTTTTTTTTTTATTTTTTTTTTATTGTTGGGGTTTAGTTTTAAGTTTTTTTTTTTTTTTTTTGTATTAATTTTTTTTTTTTTTTTTTTATTTTTTTTTTATTGTTGGGGTTTAGTTTTAAGTTTTTTTTTTTTTTTTTTGGAATGATCTCACTAAGGGATTTGGACCAGTTGGAAACCGGCATGATCTAGATCACTTTGCATGTAGTTTCCATGCTATCCATCCATACTCGATCCATGTCATTGAATGTATTGAAACTGGTGATCAAGGAAAGTTTAGTTACAATGGTAGTAACAAAAGCTGCCTTGATTCCGTGTTGATACAAGATATGGACCAGATTGAACTAAAGGGGAATTCTATTATTGAAATAACCTGTTTATGCGCGCTTAAGGTTCATGTGATTTAATTACATCAAATACACAGACATAGTCCAAGTGGGAGATTGTTAGACGTATTTTAAATTAAAATACATATAATTAAAATATAGGCTATGTATGTGGATTAGTATTTTATCACATTGGATTATTTTATTAGATTGGGCCCTATTATGTGATCTATTTAATTAAATGCCCTAGATTCCCAATTGAGTATGGACTTAATGGGTAGAAGTTTATTCCTAGATTGATTAGGGTGTAATGGGAACCCTAATTAAACTAGTATATAAAGAGATCTTAGGCTATGGTTCCTAATACACCAAAACAATAAGCACTCAGTCTTTCTTGAATCCCATCTTGAAAGAGATCCCAATAAGGCATTTAGAGTTTTGGCTGAGGAAAACAATAGTCATCTTAAAGCCATCATCAATTTCTCAATGGAGTATGGTATGTTATTTATTCTTGACAATTTGGCATGAATAATCATGAATGATCCTAGGGTCAATCTATTCAATATAGATTTAAAGTAATTATGCTAACAAGGGGTGCCTTCAAGTTAAACATCGATGTGGCATGTCATCTGGATAAACCACATCTACGGTTGGAGGTGGTGATTAGGGACAACGGCGGGAGATTGGTCGTAGCTCAGCCATTGCTCTGTTCGGGGTATCTCTCGACTGAAGCAAGTGAGACTATTGTGTTGATGGTGGGCTTAAAGTATGTTCCAAGAACTTGTAATAGGGTGGCCCATAAGCTCGCAAACTATGCTCTACGAGATCCATGTCCTCATGTACTCGAAATGGAAATTTCCCTTCTTGGCTCTCCATCTTAGTTGAGGATGAGAGGGATAGGTCGAGAACCATGTTGCTTTTATTTTTCTTTTGTATGGTTTCTGATCTTAAGAAAGGAAAAAAAAAACTCCTAAAAAGATTAATAAATAATTAACCATATGGGAATTATCTTAAATGATAAAACTGCTGAAAATATTTACAAAGAATAGCAAAATTAAATATCACACTCTATCTACCATAGAATGTGATAGATCGTGATAGACTGCTATTTATGTCTATCGCGGTCTATCAAAAATAGACCGTGAAATTTTGCTATATTTATAAATATTTTGAATCATTTTTGCTATAAAACAACCTTTAACCCTTTCATTTTTCTATTTTTTTGTCTAAAGAAATAATAACTTACCAATCACATTACGGTTTTATATTTTTACTAAATGCATAAAAATCTTTTAATAACTTTAGTATAATATGCGTACTGAGACATTTGAAACTATATATGGATAGAAAATTGATTCAAGGGTGTTAGGCTTTCTAGTTACTCTTTATTATTTGTCCTTTCAATTTATATTCAAATATTCACTTTCATATTAGGCGTCAATGGTAAAAAATAAAATTCAGCCAATTTTTTTTAACAAATAAGTTTAAATTGAAAAGTGGACCCTATTTGATTAGGTTTATTGGTGTTTACATGTGTTTCATATGTACTTGTACTTCAAAATTTTGTAATAAAAAACACGAACTGATTGACAAGCGGAGGATAATCAATCCAATTGCATACATTAAAAAATTATGTCGACACCGGTATCGTTACATACACTATTACTCTTACAGTATGAGAATTATGAATATGATTGTTACAGTAAATATGACAAATTCATAATTCTAAATAAAACAAGATCAAAAGCAATCCAACTACTTTTGCAATTGAGCCATCAATAGAATCTCTTTATGATTATACCAATTTTTATTACGGATTAGTTCGCGTCACCTGAAAATCATTAGAGAGAGAGATAAAGGATAATATGAAACAATGTGTACTAAATGTAAATATCAAGGGGAAAATCCTAACCCAAAAAAGATTGACATGGATATACATAAAACAATGTATTAATAGAAGGGAAAACCCTAACCAAAATAATTGAGAGCCATGGATACAGGAACTAAACAAAGGCCAATATTCTTAAGCCCTGTGCTACAATAATTCTTATTATCCCTCCCCACAAAACCCACTTCAATTATTCTATCTTCAACTTCCCCATAGTGATCTTTACTTCCTTTTCCCTACAAAAGTACAACATAACCCCAAAAACACAGTTAGATTATTATGTATCTCAAATAATAAAGTTCTAACATCAAAAACCCACAATGTTTTCAAGTAAAAATTAGAAACCTTGTGCTTTGTTTGATTGATCATTGCTCTCTGCTTCTTCTTTTGCTTACAACTAAGTTGACCCATCTGATTAAAAGACCAAATTAACCAAAGTTAATATATATGTGTGTGTTTATTATATAATATAAACTACTTGTTTTTCTCTCCTAATAGCGAGAAATCATTAGAGAAGGTTGATGTAGGACCTAGTTTTTAAAAATTTGTTTCTGTTTTTCAAATTTGGCTAAGAATTAGTGTTTATATAGGAAATATAAATCATGGTTAAAAAATTGTGAGAAAACAAACATAATTTTCAAAAACTAAAAACTCAAAGGTCTCGTTTGGTAATCATTTTATTATTTTACTTTTGCAAATTAAGTCTATAAAAACTCATTCCACCTTTAAATTTCTTCCTTTGTTATCTACTTTCTACCAATGTTTTGAATAATCAAACCAGATTTCGAAAACTAAAAAATAGTTTTTAAAAACCTGTTTTTGTTTTTGGAATTTGGCTAAAAATTTCAACTCTTTTACTTAAGAAACATGCAAATCGTTATAAGAAATTATGAAAAACAGACTTAATTTTCAAACATCAAAAAAAAAATGATATTGTTATCAAACGAGGCTACAAAACAAAACTCAACATTTTTTATTTTTTTAATTAAGCTCGTTAGCACACCATTTTTTGCAATTGTTTTTATATCTTTTTCCACGAAATATTTGAATTCTTAGTAAAGTTCCAAAACCAACAACTAAGTTTTGAAAACCACTGCTTTTTATGTCTTCAAAACTCAACTTAAAATTTTGAAATTATCCATGAAAAAGTAGAAGACAAATCAAAGATTTAAAAAGTTTAACTTTTGGAAAAAAAAAATTCAAATAATCATAAAAAAAATCAGCCATATAAATGAATAGAGTAGCACATTAAATAATTTTTTTTTTTCCATAGCTAAATAAAAATACCTTGGAAACTATGGAAGGATGAGGAGGAGAAGTGGCAGTATCTTCAAGATCATCATCCGCCGCAATCTTCCTCCGCTTCCGTTGGAAGGAGGAAGCAGAAGGCGGAGCTCCGCCATCCACGGCGGACGAACAGCAAATACGAGTTTTGAAATACTCATAAGAAGAAGAAGAAAAGGAGAATACATTATTATGATGTTGTGAATGAGTTGCTCTACTATGAACGTCGAACATGAGAAGATCGTCCATGGAAGAAGAACTACTCCAACTACTGTCCTCATGAAACGACGTCGCTTGGCATTGATCCTCCTGGTTGAAAGTACAGATTCTGGAGGTGGCTGAGTTTTCCATTAATATGAACAAAGAAATGAAAAAAACAAAAAAAAAAAAATGAAGAGAGAAATATGTTGGTGAGTAATTGGAGATTAGTGGGGAAATTCTGTCGGTATATATATATTTATAATACATATGAATGGAAAGATTATGATTATTTTTTAATGCATTTTCTTCAAATATATTGGGTTTTTTTAGAATAAAATTGTGTGGGGGCATGGGACAATGGTGGTGGTGGGGAAGTTGGCTGGGGTATTTATTTATTATTACTTTTCATATGATATTTTTCAATAGATTACACAAAAAAAAGCAGTTTGGTCGTTGGTTGTTATTTGACTATTTATTATGTCCTCTAGAAATAACTTACACATAATCCCAATTTAGTAGATAGGGTTATGATATTAAATTTTTGCCAATATGTCAATAGTTAAATCGATATTTACATATTTTCGTGAAGTCACTAACGATATGAGGAGTAAATTGACATTTTCGTTATATCGTAATAAAATCTATGAAATTATATAAAAAATAACTAATAAAACGTCAATAAATATAATATAAATAATAAATATGTTTAAGTTGTTTAAAAATTATAAGATATTTATTTATTTATTTAAATATAGTTTTTAATCTTTTGTTTTAACAATTTATCTAAAATATCTATCAACATCGATATTTTATCAATGTTTCTATAGAGATATCTAAAATTAAGACTTCGATAGTTTTCTGTGTACATAAAAATTCCAAACCTTAAATAAGATATGATTAATTACTATTTTAAAAATTGATGATTTGATTCATTATTCTTGCAATTATTAAACTCCTCGATACAAGCATCTTTCTACTCATTTAGGTTCAATTTTCATTTTGTATTCTTTCTACTCATTTAGGTTCAATTTTCCTTTTGTATTCATGATCTGAAGTTAGAAGAAGAAGAAGAGAGATTGTAAATCTAAAACATTTTGAATATTTGCCCAATTTTGCCAAAAGTCATCTCACTTAATTTACAATGGTGTCCACCTCTAAACTTTTAGGGATCAAGTGTCTCCTTACAAAATTATTTGAATTTAAATATTTAAATATTACAAACTGCGAAAATATATATATGTATACAAAAAGTTGTTACAATCACTACAACAAAAACCACTTTTCTTAACTCTTGAACCGGAGCAAAAATAGAGAAGAAAGAGAGAGAACGGTCATTAAAGCCAAAATCACATGTTTTTGCGGGAAAAAACAAAGTTTTTTGGATTTTTCGAAATTCATAACCGTTTTTTCATGTCATTAATTTATGACTAAAAATAACCGTCATTAAATGTAAGAAAACAAAAAAAGGTGCAATTTCGGTGAAAAAAGACGTGAAATTTAGAAATTAAAACACACAAACCAAGCAATCTATCTATATTTTGTATTTTGAGGCATCAAATCAATGTTGATGACATTATTGATTTCAATTTAGGTCATTTTATAGATAACATTGGATGAATGGTTTGATGATGAGATTGATGCTAATGCAATATATGAGGCTTTTTTCCGGTAGGATATATGAAGTTTGGGCTAAGTGCTAGCCATAAGGGAGCATTTAAAGTTCATTCGGTAAGTTTAGGACTTGCAATGGTAGTTGTCACATTCATATTTTTTGTAATTGAGGAGCTTTTCTATTATTAATAGGTATGTCGTTTCTACAATCATATCAACCATAATTTAGAACCTACATCTAATTTTTCTAATGTCTATTGTGGTTTAAGGTATGTTTTGTACCATTTGAAACTCTGACTATCCTGCAGTAATGGTAGTCCTATTAGTTGTATTGATAAATTGTTTAGTTGTTTGTGTGTTTGATAAATCATGTTGGAATGTAACTAAGGAGTTTAGTTGCTTGGGTTGATAAATCATGTTGGAATGTAAACATTTTGTTGCAATTGTAAATATTGGTATACTTGTTAGTCAAATTAGATTTCTCTTTCGTTGTTGTTGGTTCTTTAAAGTTACAATCTACCAGTGCACCTTAACGTTGCCCTATCTCTATGAGAGCATAGTAATATTAGTTTTTAATGACTTCATAACATTTTCAAACAATACTAATTATTGTTAGTTGTTTGTTTCTTATATTGAAGCTAAAAACAAAGAACAATCAACTTTTTTTTAACCTTGTTATTATTATTTAGGAGGGTTTGACTTTTTGTTTTTTTAGTAGCACATCAAAGTATAATTCTACCTTGTGCTAGCTTGTTTGTTTTATGTTTGTATGTAGTGTGGCTTACTTAATTAATTATAATATGCCGCATGAATATTTTTATGAATTGTATTTTTTTTTTTTACTTCTAATTAAATTTATTGTAGATTGTGCCTTCTAATTAAATCTTAAACTCTTTATTTGTAGTTCAAGATTGTTTCAGAGTGTTCAAACGTAGTTTTAAGGCTCTTGTCAAGGTAAGTCTTCTTTGAGCATGATGAATGTTTTGTACTATATATTTTGAGTGTTATGCTTTGACTATATGGAATCGTTCAAGATAAATGTTTAGTGTTCCAATTAGAGCATACAAACTTTGATCAAGAACATGCTCAAATCAAGATTTGAAATTCAAATTCGACGCTTACAAAAAGTAAAACCAAACTTATACAGTTTCTATTCCACATATATTATCCTCATTCACATGTTAATTGTTAGAAAAAATTAATAGGATGTCACTTAACCTAATTTGTTATAGGTCGAGTATATGCTAGACTACAAAGGTTGTTTTTCCTAAAATAAAAGCTACACCACTTTGTTAGTGATAATGACAACAAAACTTCTGCCTATCTCTATGTTTGTTTGATTTTATCCACTAATCGAAAGTTGTTTTGTCTTAGTGCCCCAATTCCTCCACTTCACATTAGTCCCTGAGTACGTGTGCCACACCCATGATACTAGATTTCATCAACATGTCAACATTTTCGTCGACATTTTCACATTTCTTTAGGTTCGACATCAACATAAGGGATAATTGACAATTTATCCATTATATCATAAAATAGTTCATGAAACTTAAAAAAAAGTAACAAAATATCACTAATGTGAATATAATATAGAGTAATTGTTTTAAATGGCAAAACTACTACAAATATTTTCAAATATAGCAAAATGTTAATTGTCTATCAGTGATAGACAATGATAGATGATAGTGGTCTATCAGTGTCTATCACTATCAATCACTACATTTTTCTATATGTGTAAATAAATTGACTCATTTTGCTATATTTGAAATTTCCCTATAATATAGATAATAAACATCTTAACTTGTTTAAAAAGCATAAAATGTTTGTTTACAAATTTAAATATATTTTTTTTGAATTCTCTGTCTTTATAATTTTTCATAATTCATATAGACATTTTATTGATAATTCTATCAACATTCCTGTAAGATTAAGACCTCAATATTTTCATTGCTATGGACAAACATTGGTCACACCCTTTACAAATAAACTTGTTAATTTCAAAGTAAAAGTCTTGATACCGATATTTGGTATCAATGGTGAATTTGTAATTTTTTGGAGAGAATCAAACAGACGTTATGCAAAATAGAGTTTTACCTTTTTCTATTATGGTAAGGATAAGATGGATCTTTTCTAATCCTAATATGTTAAGCTTAGATCTGATTAAATAAATCTACTTTATTTTGTATTTATCTTTTTTATGACTTTGGACCTAAATTCATTTTATATATATAATAAAAAAGCATTTAGTTGTTTGTTTATTTATATTTTATATTGTACATTTTTGTATTAAATTCAAAGTCATCGATAGAATGGAATTTCGCAACTTAAGCTTGACCAACCCGTTACCATAATTATATGTGATTTGATTGATGCTTAGTAAAATTGTGGGTTGCAAAAAGGTGCTTATATACTAAAAAAATTCTATGGCATGCTCCATAATTAAGATCTCTCAAAGTTTTTAATGTTAAATATTAAATAAAAGGTATTTTAATACTAAAGTATGATGCTTAACTTTTCTTTTAAAATAAAGAAGCAAAGCTCAACTGATATAAATTATGTACTATTAACTTATGTCGGAATTAACTAGTGAGCTAAGACCAATAGCAAAAATAAAAAGGATTTGGAATAACTTGTCACATTGGAAATTTTAACAATAGAGAGTAAATATAAATAAAGGAATCTTAAGGAGCCTCCAAATTTTGTAAGTGGTGGAAGATAGAGTCTTTCCCCCACACGCGCCAGTACCGTTGGCCGGTTGGACAAGTACAGGTTACTATGCTTGTTTTGTTTGGTTTCTCCCGCACTCTTCAAGGTAGTGGGTTTATTCTTTCCACACCATAATAATCAATTTGTTTGACATTTGATTCTTACATTTCCATCCCACACTAAATAAAATAAAATTAGAAAAAAAAAAAACCAACTTTCGCGTAAGTCAACTTAGGTATATATTTATACTTTAATAAACATGTTAGAGGGGTAGCTATGAAAATACCATCTCTCCACTTTTAGGATTTATGTGATTCTTTATCTTTACATCCCGAAACAAAATACTCTTGACCATGTTCGATAATTGTTAGGTTGGGTTTTTAGTTTTCTTGCTTCTTGAAAATTAACTTTGTAATCAAACTCTACTTACCCTCGTAATTTTCTTTNAAAAAAAAAAAAAAAAGTTGCAAACTATCGTTGCCATTAGTATATAGACGAAAATAATTTTATATAGCCATGAACATTTAAAAATTACATTAATATCTTTAGTTTTAAAAAAGTTTAAAAATACTTTTACCATTAGTATATAGATGAGAAAATTGTTTATTAATACCTCATAACCTCCCTCTCGTTTACTTCAATCTATGATTTAACACTTCCTCGTTTTTCTTTTTCTTTTTTTTCCTTCTTTTTTTTCTTTCAATAATGCTCTAGCTTTAGTACTCAAAAGTTTTTATATAGTTGTACGTTAGTAGTTGAATGAGAATTAATACATGGTCTTTTGGATTTTAATACACATAAAGAGAGATATGTTGAGAATTTTAGTTATAATTTTGAAGAGATATTCATTGGGACGGAAAGAAAAGCAAACATAAGCATTACCAAATTTTGTAGAGATTAAGATTTTGTTGATTCTCTTATCTATTCATAAATTAATCTATTTGTTGTGGTCAATTCTAATCAAAAGGTTCTCTTATTATCTAAGATGATATTCTTTTGTCCGACTCTTTTTGTATAATTTAGTGGTTCATTGTTTTGGTAAATTTGGAGGGGGAAGAGGATTAAGAGGTATTAAAGAAATTAGGGAAAAAGGGAAGAATGGAATAATGGTATGTTGGACTGAAGCAAATGAAAGAGAAAGGTGATAGAGTGTAAATAAACGATGTCCCGTCAAATATTAATTGTAAGTAGCATTTTTTAAAATTTTAAATTTTAAAAGTAAAAAATATTAATACAACTTTTTTAAAGTTCAAAGGCATTATTGAAATGAGATACAAAATTTCAAGTATTTGATAACAGCTTCTATCTATATACTACTACAATAATTATCAAAGGGTATTTTAAAATTTTTCTTTTTAACCTCAAGGTATTATTGCAACATTTAGAAGTTCAAATCTATTATGAAATAACTGGTTTTATTTATTTGTTTGTTTTTATTATTATGTTGAAAACTTGGTTGTTTATTTAAATAAATATATAACAATTTGACTTTTCTTCCCTTAAACCCGCAAGACCTTTTTATTTATTTTTTCTTTTAAATAATTATATACTACACCAAAAGATAACGTATTAAATTTCATCAAATCTCAAATATTATTATTTTTTTTAAAAAAAAAAAAAAACCCCAATGTTAATTTCTTGACATTTCTTTGTTTTCCAATCAATATTTTTACAATATATATTATTTGATCCCTTGTATTAGTGCTATATCCTTTTTACTTTATGACAATATATCAACAAGTTGATAAATGTTACATTCTCTTTTATTTGAACATGTGAGTGGGTCTTTAACGAAGTAATCACTGATGATGTATTCTCAATGTATTCCCACATAGAAGTCAATTTTGTTTACAAACTTGACATATTTACAAACACGTCATAAGTTTGTGTGTGAAAAAATTAATAACAGACATATATATAAATTACAAATGAGTATCTATAAATTCTTTAATTCTTTTTCCAATCCAAATTTACCTTTAAAGTAATAAGGGTTATTGTTTCGTCAATGATATCTCTTAAAGTATCATTTATTAAAGTATATTTTTTAAAAAATTGTACTTAATCAATAGATAGTACAATTTGACAAAAAAAAATTAATATATATAATTAAAACTAAAATTGACTATTTTTTGCAATTAAGAAGTTGCAACATTCTATGCAAAGATTCAAACGCATAAACAATTCCTAAATTATTAAACATTCTCTCCTAAAAATTCAAATGCACAAACAAAACCCTAAATCTAAGTGAGTTTTGTCTTGTAAGAGGTTTTTTCTTAAGATGGAACAAATTTTGGATGAATATAATAATAGAAAAGAAAATAAAGAAAGCACACATAGAGAATAAGATAAATGATATTTAAAAAAGAGTAATGGGTTTCATTTTGAAGAAGAGAGAGTTGAGGGCATATCCTTAACAAAGCCAAATTAGTTAGTGGCAACCAAGCTAACACGATTGGTTTGTTTTAATCCCCTTTTCAAAGATTACAATTATAAAACAAAATGGGTTTTAGGGTTTAAGAAATTGAGAAGTTTCAAACGTTATGAATTGGGGGCTCGGGTTTTAAATTAATGGAACGTACCATTGTTAAGTTTAGTCGATAAACTTTTAGTTAATTCTTAAACCTTGAAAAGTATTATATTAAGTCTTTAGTAACAAGCCCTTTAGTCTTAAAATTGTTTAAAATAATTTAATTTTAGCACGACCATCTAGTAACAATATTGTTTTTAGTTTTCTATTTTTGAAATTAGGATGGTTTCCTCCATATTTTTCAACTATAGCTTCACTTTTGTCGAAAAAAAAAAATACTTATCATCTCTCAATCAAATTCTAAAAACAAAAACTTAATTTTCAAAAAATAAAAAAATGAAATGGTTACCAAACATGACCTTAGTTTTCAAAACTCGATTTGGTTTATGAAAACATTAGTAGAAAATGGATAACAAAACATAAAAATTTATGTCTGGAAGTAGTATTTATAAGCTTAATTTTCAAACATAAAAAATCAAATAGTTATCAAACGGAGCTTAAGAATTTGTTAGACACTTTAAATTTTGAGAACCTATTAGATACAAAATTAAAAACTCTGTTAACTATTATATATATATATATTATAGTTTTGAGATTTATTAGATACAAATTGTAAAATTTAAAAACTATATATATATGTGTACAAAGTTCAACAACAAACAAAGCAGTAATTCGAACTTGTCCATTGAACTATGTTCGTATTAAAATTTAACGATTAAATTATAATAAATGGAAAATGATACTATTTGGCACATGTTTGCTAGCTTCGCTAACATTAACAATACATGTGGAAGTTGCCCACACGAATGTCTTTCAACCGCCCAAACTTCTCTGTCTCACACTCGTGCGCGCGCACAACATTTCAAATGCGCCTATATTCCGCACCTGGTCGGCTCATTATATATAGATACTTCCATTACAATTCCTTTTTTCTTATTATTTCGATTGGAACAAAATTTTTAATTTTTTATGCGGTCATATTTTCAACACATTTTTATAATGATAAAAGTCTTCGAATATAGTTTGCTATTTAATCTTTATATTCTAATAAGTTACACAAAAATACCCCTAAACTTTTAAAGTTTTTAAAGTTTATCCATTTAATCTCAATTTAAGAATTGATTACAAAGATAAGTTTTAAATGTAATCTTTATAAATGATCTAAATTGATTCAATTATAATGATTTAGAAGTTTAATTGAAACAATTATACGTTTTGCACGATATTTTTCAAACTAAGGCCATCTTTACCAAATCGTAATGAAAATTGAGGCCATCAGAATGAGACTTCATTAATGAATGAATCGTAATAGGCGTGAATCTCAAATATAATTGAATTACTTTTGACCGTATTTACCTAAAATTATGAATCTGTCACATTTTACTGTTACAGTTAACATGATAGTAATGGTAATGGTAAATGTAAAGATAACAATAAATGTGGCAAATTCATAATTTTCATACTGTTACAGTAGCAATATCTTTAATGGTAACGATAAAGGTAGTGGTCCCACGTAATTTTCAACCACAATCAGATTGAGCACCCTTCATTTCTCAATTAGATTGCAGGATTTAATTACAAATTTCAAAGTGGGTCTCATAACTCATTACAATTATGGAATGCAAGTAAACAACAACAAAAGTAATTGACTGCAACCCACTTCTTACATTACCACTGATGGATTACCTTTCACCTGGTGTAAATGTGGTCTAAGTCTGAAGGAGGGTATTAATTGATATACTTATGAATGTTCTGTATTTGATTTGATACAATTATTAGTTCAAGTTTCAAATTGATACAACTTCAAAGTTTGAGGGGTGTGAATTGAAATTTTTCGAAGATTAAAATATTTGTTGATATGTTCGGAAACCAAAAGTTCGACATCAATATTATGAATTAATTGATATCTTTGATATATACCCATAAAACATTAAAAATCATTCCAATATGAAAACATAGCACAATAACAAGATCTATAACTTAGTTTGAAAATAAAAACATAATTTAATTAATAATTTATGATAAAACAATAAGATGGCTCGTCACTCTAAACACAGATGTTACACTGAAAGTGCAGACACACACTATAACAACAATAAATAAAAATAAAAATAAAATAAAAACAGCAAGAAAGTAAACGAAGGCACACAGAAGTTGGTAACCCAGTTCGGTGAAATCCACCTACGTTTGGAGGGTAGTGTGCCCATGAAAGATAATTCACTAATATAAAAGAGTCAAGTAATTACAATGTAGTACTTATCTATAATACAAAGACTACTATAGTGGTTCATGTAAAGTTCAACCCTCAATTCACCTAGGCTCCTCCTAGATGCGAGACTCTCTCTCAAGTGTACTTAGGCTCCCCCTAAGTTTGTTAATATTAGTGTTGTACATTTCAGCTACCAACAGTGTGTGTAACGACCTGACCCTTTTGTAACTAACACGTCGCTACGTCATGCATGACCATTTAGTAAATACGTTGGAAACTAAGAGACATGGTTTCACACACTTTGGATAAACTCGGTCAAATTTATAAAACGGCTGGACTTCTGATAGTTTATTCAATCAAACCTAGAGGAAAGAAAAATACTTTAGCAGGGTACCCCTTAAACAGTTAGGCAAATCTCAAGAAAACAAGGTCGAACACAAAAATGCCAAAACAAATAAACAAACGGTCAAATGAATAACCAACACTACTACCCTACAAGTCCAATATGCTATACCCTAGGCTACGGTGCGGAAGCAATGATGACGATCCCATAGTACGATCACGGATTCCCTCGGTCATACGCCTGGCCACCCTGTTCTTTACTTGAAAAGAAAACAAAGGAAAGGGTGAGTAGTCATACTCAGTAAGAGACCCACTACTGGGTTTAACTGTTATCCATTTTGTCGTGTGAGCTCGTGTACCCGGCATAGGCATAAGCATAGGAAGCGATCCGAGGGTATGCAGTGATCACATTTGTAAACATAGATACAGGTGGTGATCCTGGGGGACACCCATCGTAGGCATAGTACGTAGACGTACAAGGCACGACAAGTAGGACAACTTGCAGTAACATGTCATGGCATAGCTAATTCATCGCAGAGATTCACAATTTCACAAGCACATAAGCATAAGCACATCGCACACAAGCTACAAGACCTGGCATACCGAAACAGTCTAAGCAGTAAACAATCGAGGCTTTAGTTACACAACAACATTCAATAATCAATAACACAATTAGGCATTAGGCGTCACTAGAGCCCGGTAGTAAGTCCCTTACCTATGAGAGCGAGATTATGGCCAGACTGAGCGAGAGAACGAGACTGAGCGAGATTGCCTGTGCGAAGTCGTGACTTCCCTACACTGCGGCAATGTGCTATGAAGGCTGTGACGATGCGTCGCGGAGAGGGCTGAGGTGACTCGGCGATGAAAATTGTGACGACGCGTTATGACGATGAACTGTGGTGATGCAGCGCAAAGAGGGCTGTGACGATGCGGCGCAATGAGGGCTAAGACGCTGCGGCGCGAAGACAATGATGATGCGGCAATGAAGACAAACGATGCGGCATGATGGAAGCTGCGATGATGCTGCACGATAAGTACTGCAGTGACAGCGACAGTGAGGGCTGAAGATGATGGCGGCAATGAGGGCTGAAGATGATGTGTGGAAACGGCTGACGAAGAGGTGATCGAAAGGGAGATTTGATCTTTCCCTTTTTTCCCTTTCTTTGTTTTTCCTAAAACACAACTTGGTCAGTAAATAACCCATTCGGAGATCTTTCCCTAAATTGATCCCTGGTTTCTTCTAATGACCAAGAATCCCCAATCTTCCTTAACGCTCCCTCCGCCTGCATATTTAATTAATTTATTTATTTATTAATTAATTAATTAATTTATTTATTTATTTATTATTATTATTATTATACATACTGTCTTTTTTTTTCAACTTAAAGAGGGAAAAAGGGTAATTTACCTGAAATTTCGAGTCATTACACTTTCCCCTCCTTGAGGAAACTTTCGTCTCCGAAAGTCTTAATCCTGAAAGAGCACAGGATACTTCGATCTCATTTTATCCTCCTACTCCCACGTTGCTTCCTTGAAACCATGGTTCTGCCATAATACCATCACCAGTGCTATTTCCTTGTTGTGCAAGGTTTTCACTTCCTTCGCCAGGATTTCGATGGGTTTCTCCTCGTAGCTCAGGTCTTCCCTCAATTGAAAGGGTTCATAGTCCACTATGTGAGAAGGGTCGGCGACATACTTCCTCAGCATGGAGACGTGAAACACATTGTGAACTGTATCGAGAGACACTGGTAGCGCCAACCGGTAAGCCGCGGGGCCAATCCGTTCTAAAATCTCGAACAGCCCTATGAAACGGGGATTTAGCTTCCCCTTCCTTCCAAACCTCAAGACGCCCTTCATAGGGGCCACCTTTAAGAACACGTTATCTCCCACATCGAAATCCAGTTCCTTGCGTCTAGTGTCAGCGTAACTCTTATGCCTGCTCTGTGCGGAATGCATGCGAGATCTGATTTTTTGGATAGCCTCGTTCGACATCTGCACCAACTCCGGCCCTAACGATCTCCGCGCTTCCTCTTCATCCTAGCAAACTAGAGATCTGCAACATTTTCCGTACAAGGCTTCAAATGGCGCCATGCCAATGGGAGCCTGGTAGCTATTGTTATTAGCAAATTCCATGAGGTGCAGGTAGGAGTCCCAACTTCTTGGGAAATCCAAGGCATAAGCTCGCAGAATGTCCTCCAATATTTGGTTCAATCGCTCTGTCTGGCCATCAATTTGTGGGTGGAAGGCCGTACTGAAATCCAACCTGGTGCCTAAAGCCAACTGGAGACTTCTCCAAAATTTAGAAGTGAACTGCGGGTCCCTGTCTGATAATATAGAAACTGGCACCCCAGGGAACCTTACCACCTCTTTCAAGTAGATCTGTGCCCACTTACTTACTGAAAAGGTAGGCTTGCCTAGGAAGAAGTGCGCGGACTTGGTAAGTCTGTCAACTATGACCCAGATCACTGTATGGCCCAACGCCGTCCGTGGTAATCCTCCAACAAAATCCATAGATATGTTCTCCCACTTCCACTCTGGAATACTTAGGAGCTGCAATAGCTCTGCTGGCTTCTGCCTCAGGGCTTTCACTTGCTGGCATACCAAGCATTTACTGACGTAGTCAGCCACTTCCTTTTTCATGTTATGCCACCAATAGCAACATTTCAGGTCCTGATACATCTTAGTGCTGCCGGGGTGAATCGAGAAGGGAAAGTTGTGGGCTACTGACAACAGTTTGCTCTTAAGTTCACCGCTTGCCGGCACACACAAACGCCCCTAGAAAAGTAGGCCGTCTTTCGATGATAACGAGAATTCGCCGCCTTGACCCGCCACTAACTGGTTAACCTTCTCAACGAGGCAGGGATCACTTTGCTGAGCTTTGATGAGCCTCTGCCTTAGGGTTGGCTGGACGATCAACTGCGAAATTGCGAGGTGATTTCTCCGATAGAGATAGCAATACTTGCCTGCTCAAATTCTCTATACAACGGAGTCTGCCTAGTGATCAGAGCTGCCAAATGTACCCATTTCCTACTAAGAGCATCCACAACCACATTTGCCTTGTCGGGTGGTACAAAATTTCCACATCATAATCCTTTACCAGCTCCAACCATCTTCGCTGTCTCATGTTCAACTCCTTCTGGGTGAAGAAGTACTTTAGGCTCTTGTGGTCCATGAAGATTTGTATCTTCTTGCCGTATAAATAGTATCTCCAAATCTTCAGCGCAAAAACCACCGCTGCTAACTCCAAATCGTGGGTGGGGTACTTCTGTTCATGGGTTTTTAACTAGCGGGAGGCGTGGCCACCACCCTACCATGTTGCATCAGCACGCAACCCAACCCCTTCTTGGAGGCATCGCTGTAAACCACAAAACCTCCTAGCCCATCTGCTACTGTAAATACTGGTGCAGAAACCAACTTCTGTTTAAGATCTTGGAAGTTTTCCTTACAAGTCTTACTCCACACAAAAGGAGCACTCTTCCTTGTTAAGTGAGTCAATGGTGCAGTGATGAGTGAAAAGTCCTTAACGAACCGACGGTAATAACCTGCCAAGCCCAAAAAACTGCGCACCTCTGTGACTGTCGTAGGACGAGGCCAGGTAGTAACCGCCTATCTTCGTAGGGTCGACAGAGATTCCACCCTTCGATACCACGTGTCCTAGAAAAGACACCTGTTTCAGCCAAAATTCACACTTTGAAAACTTGGCGTACAACTTGTTGGCTCGTAAGGTTTCCAACACTCGACGCAAATGCACCTCGTGCTCCTCCTCGGTCCGAGAATACACCAAAATGTCGTCAATGAATACTATTACGAAGGTGTCGAGGAAATCCTTGAACACCCGATTCATTAGGTCCATGAATGCTGCCGGGGCATTCATCAAGCCAAACGACATCACTATGAATTCATAATGTCCATATCTAGAACGAAGGCTATCTTTGGAATGGCGCTGTTTGTGATCCTTAGTTGGTGATAGCCCGACCGAAGGTCAATCTTTGAGAAAACCATGGCTCCTTGCAGCTGGTCAAATAAGTCATCAATCCTTGGGAGCGGGTACTTATTCTTGATAGTGACTTTATTCAACTCCCTGTAGTCGATGCAGAGACGCATCGTCCCGTCCTTCTTCTTCACAAACAGAACGAGTGCGCCCCACGATGAGACACTGGGGTGAACAAACCCTTTATCTAGCAATTCCTACAACTGAGCCTTGAGCTCTTTCAACTCTGCTAGAGCCATCCTATAAAGGGCGTTCGAGATAGGTGCCGGGTACGCTCCAACTCAATTGCAAAGTCTACCTCCCGATGCGGAGGCAGACCTGGAAGATCCTCAGGGAAACATCAGGGTAGTCTCTCACTACTGGCTCTGAAGTTAAGGAAACCTCCGCTTCTCTGGTGTCCACTACACTGGCTAGAATACTCCAGGTCCCTTGGTTCAGTAGTTTACTGGTCTTCAATGCTGAGATTACCTTGGGCAAAAGCACGGTCCCTGCTCCTTTAAATCTAAAGCTTGTCGCAGAAGGAGGACTGAAGACTACCTCTTTACGGGAACAGTCGATGCTAGCGTGATTAGCAGCCAGCCAGTCCATACCCAAAATAACGTCAAAATCCTGCATATTTAAGACTATCAAGGTCACCTCAAGAGCGTGGTTTGCTATCTCTATCTGGCATGCCCTCACCTTCTTATTTGCTAACATGATCTCCTCGGACGGGGTGGACACTGATAATACGTAATGCAATGGCTCTACCTCTAACATGACATGTTTTACAAATACTGACGATATAAATGAATGAGAAGAGCCAGAATCAAATAACACTAAAGCAAGGTGCCCTAAAACGAGGAGTGTACCTGTCACCACCGTATCTGACTTTTCTACCTCCTACCGGGTGGTAGAGAAGACCCGGCCTTGATGTTGCTGCCGGTTCGGGCCCCCAAGGTGAGGGCGCATGGGCTAGCCCTTACCTCTAGAAGGTTGCGTTCCGGGGCATTGCTTTGCAATATGGCCCTCCTGCTTGCACCTGAAGCAAGTCCCCGTGCCAATCAGACAATGCCCCCAGTGGCGTTTCCTACAGTTCTTACATACGAACCGGTCCCTCTAGACTCCTCCTGCCTCAGTGGCCAGTTGCTTATAGTGATTGAAGGGCCTATCTGAATGCGAACCCGTACGCGGGAGCTCGGGTGCCTTCTGATTCGCCTTTCGCTTCTGACCCACCGAGATCCCTGCCATCAAAGACCTCCGATACTCTTCACCTTCCCGGGCATCCGCGTCGATTCTGACTGCTGCTTGAAGTGCTGCGTCATAAGTCTTGGGGTCTTGAGAATAGACCAATCCTAGCAACCCGACCTTCAGGCCCTGGACGAACCTCTACACCCTGGTTTTCTCAATGGCCACCATCTCTGGTGCAAAATGGGACAGTTTGTCAAATTCTTCCTCGGACTCTTCCACTGTTAGAGCTTCTTACTTCAGGCTCAAGAACTCCGCCTGTTTGTTGAATCATGTATTCACAGAAAAGTACTTCTCATAAAACCGCTCTTTGAACTGGTCCCAAGTTGCTAGGCCACCTCGGGTACCTATCATCCTCTCGGCTGAGCGCCACCATATCTCAGCATTATCTGTCAGCATAAACACGGCACACTAGAGCTTCTGTTCCTCTGGGCATCTCATGTAACAGAAAATTGTCTCGATCAAGGACAGCACATTGCTGCTTTCGTAAGGTTCTTCAGCGATCCAATGAAGGTACGAAGATTAAATTTTCGAAAGTCCCTTAGGTGCTTCGCTTCTATAGACCAATCATGAGCATTCTAGTTCTGAGGCTGAGGTGGAGGTACTGCTGCTGGTGGAGTTGGTACTTGTTGAGACTATGCAAACTGAGCAAAACGCTCATCCATCATATCGTTCATACGGCCCATTACTGTGGTCGTAACTGCTTCTCCAATTGTCGCCGCCAGAGCTATAAACTCGGATGGGACGGCGAAAGGGTTGACTCCCTAGGTAGCCTCAGCCATGTTCCCTACTCGACTCCTTGCCTGAGTTCTCTGCCACCCCACACCGGAAGGGTCCCCACCCGGAGGGTCTTCGTCTAACGATACGTCATCTTGGACTTCGAGGCCCTGCTTCTCCAACAACACTGCGGGGTCCTGAAGCCCTCCCTTTTCCTTTCTCTTTCCTTTGTCCTTCGGTGCCATAACCTACCATACACACCGTTAGTCACGTCATGACCCATCCAAGGGACTTGACGAATTTACCCACAAACCCGTCTAATTTATATATATATATATATATATATATATATATATATAGAGAGAGAGAGAGAGAGCATACCTGGCGATGACGAGGAATCCGTTACTACCATGGGTTAGTCTAAAGAACCTATAACTGACCGCTCTAATACCATGACGTCTGCTCATCCAGACTCTTGAAGAACACTTTGCACTCAATCGGCGAAAGTCTCCTTGACCCCCGATCTTCTGCTTATAACCACTAATACTATCCCTCTGGTAGTAATGGCTCTCTCGAAGGCACCCTACCTGGTACACTTTTTGTTCATCTCTTGCAAATGGACTACCCAAACTCTTGGCAAACAAGCTTGGTTCTTTCTTACTAACGGGACGAACTTCCCCCAACGGTGTGTCACAATGACACCCTTGAGAACTAGGAAGTTCGGCTTCAACACACTTTTTGTTTCTGATACTGACTCACAACTGCCTCTGACAAACTGGCACTCTTGACACATTTGTGACGTCTTCAATTCACCCTCAAGCTTCTATCTGTCTGTCTCGCTCAACTCCACTAAAAAAAATGGCTTTGATACCAACTTTAACGACCTGACCCTTTTGTAACTAACACATCGCTACGTCATGCATGACCATTTAGTAAATGCGTTGGAAACTAAGAGACACAGTTTCGCACACTTTGGATAAACTCGGTCAAATTTATAAAACGATTGGACTTCTGATAGTTTACTAAATCAAACCTAGAGGAAAAAAAATACTTTAGTAGGGTACCCCTTAAACAATTAGGCAAACTTCAAGAAAACAAGGCCAAACACAAAAGTGTCAAAACAAATAAACAAACAGTTAAATGAATAACCAACACTACCCTACAAGTCCAATATGTTATACCCTAAGCTACATTGCGGAAGCAATGACGACGATCCCATGGTATGATCACGGATTCCCTCGGTCATACGCCTGGCCGCCCCGTTCTTTACCTGAAAAGAAAACATACGAAAGGGTGAGTAGTCATACTTAGTAAGAGACCCACTACTGGGTCTAGCTATTATCCTTTTTGTTGTGTGCGCCCGTGTACCCAGCATAGGCATAAGCATAGGAAGCGACCCGAGAGTACGCAGTGATCACATTTGTGAACATAGATACAGGTGGTGATCCCGAGGGACACCCATCGTAGGCATAGTACGTAGGGATATAGGACACGACAAGTAGGACAACTTGCAGTAACATGTCATGGCATAGCTAGTTCATCGCAGAGATTCACAATTTCACAAGTACATAAGCATTAGCACATCACATACAAGCTACAAGACTTGGCATACCGAAACAGTCTAAGCAATAAACAAACAAGGCTTTAGTTACACAGCGACATTCAATAATCAGTAACACAATTAGGCATTAGGCGTCACTAGAGCTCGGTAGTAAGTCCCTTACCTGCGAGAGCGAGACTGTGGCGAGACTGAGTGAGATAGCGAGACTGAACGAGATTGAGCGACACTGCCTGTGCGAAGTCGCGACTTCCCTACACTGCGGCAATGTGCTATGAAGGCTGTGACGATGCGTCGCGGAGAGGGCTGAGGTGACGTGGTGATGAAGATTGTGACGACGCGTCGCGGCGATGAACTGTGGTGATGCGGCACAAAGAGGGCTATGACGATGTGGCGCGATGAGGGTTAAGACGCTGCGACGCAAAGACTATGATGATGCGACAATGAGGACAAACGATGCGACACCATGGAAGCTGCGATGATGCAGCATAATAAGTACTGTGGTGACAGCGACAGTGAGGGCTGAAGATGATGGCAGCAATGAGGACTGAAGATGATGTGCAGAAACGGCTGACGAAGAGGTGATCGAGAGAGGGATTTGACCTTTCCCTTCTTCCTCTTTCTTTGCTTTTCCTAAAACACAACTTGGTCAGTAAATAACCCATCCGGAGATTTTTCCCCAAACTGATCCCCGATTTCTTCTAATGACCAAAAATCCTCAATCTCCCTTAACGCTCCCTCCGCCTGCATATTTAATTAATTAATTAATTAATTAATTATTGTTATTATTATTATTATTATTATTATTATTATTATTATATACTGCTTTTTTTTTTTCAACTTAAAGAGGAAAAAAAGGTGATTTACCTGAAATTTTGGGTCGTTACAGTGTGTGAGACTCCTCTCTGCTTGATTATCTTCCTTTAACTCAGTAAACTCTCTTCACTAACGAATCTTAGGTTCTCCTTAACATGGAAAAATCCTTCTCAAGGCTTAACTCTTTAGGCTCCCTTTAAGACCGAGAATCCCTTTTGTTTAGCAATGTCTTAGGCTCCCCAAGACAGAACTAGTCTTCAGTTATTTGAACTTGTTGATCAATGAACTTGCACAACAAAATAGGTGAGCAAAGTACAACACACAATTTTGCACAAGTCGGCCAATAATAACATAAACTTTTTACTCTCAATAAACAAAATAGGCAACACTAGATCATCACCATGAAGCTCAAAAAAAAATTCCCAATGGGAAATAATATGATGTGCCTCAAATTAGGGAAGAATTTCCGAAAGAATATTTTCCTTTTGAACAAAATAAGTTACACCTTAAATGGAAAAATATCAGATAATATACATCTGCAGAGAATTTACACATTAGGAAAGAAAGATATTCGGTGGACAAAATACTATCTGAGTCAGATGTTAAGATTACATTTGTGACATCTACAACAACCACCACAAACTGCCTTTAAAACAATAAAGCGCCTACCAACAAATCTCCAACAATTTAAATAATGTTTATAATTTTTTTTTAAATTATGGAAATATCGGCTGATATCTAAATTTTCTTGATATATTCAAAAAATTGAAATATGACATTAATAACGACATCAATGAATTATATATTATTTGTGTCCACTAGACTCCTATTAGAAACCATTAATACTTTGTTTCAAAAATACCCCTAAACTTCCAAAAATTTCAAAAGTATCCTTAAACTAAAAAAAGAAAAAATACCCTTACTGTTAACTATTAATACCTCATTGCGAAAATACCTTTGAACTTTCAAAAGTTGCATTAGTACCATTACCTTTAAAAAAAAAAAGTTAAAAAAAAAAAATATTCTTATTGTTTATCTTACACTTCATCACCTTTCTCTTCCATTGCCTCTTCCCATTTACTTCAAACTTCTTTACTTTCTCTCTTTTTTCTTCCCTCTTCTTCAATACCCTTTTATTCCCCTTCTTCGTTTCCCCTATTCATTTGATTATCTTTACTGATTCTATTGTGTCATGTTAATTGTTGGCCTTTGTTTAAAAAAATGACCATCCAACTAAGGTATACAAACTATGGCGAGAAAAAGAGCATAAAAGCATAATGTAACCACCTAGGGACTTTAGTACTTAAATATTTTAACAACATTGTACATTAGTAGTTGAGCATGTGTTAATACGTCATTTGAGTTTAATACACAAATAGAGAAACATATTGAGAATTAGAGACACATTGAGATTTGGATCATAATTTTGAGGATAACTGGGTAGGAAAGGAAAAGAGAAGAAATATATGCATTGACAAATTTGTACTGATGAAGACTTTGTTGATCCTTTTTGTGGAGTAATTTATTGTGATTAGTTAAAAAGATTCACCATGATCGAAGATGATATTCTTTTGTCAATTCTTTTTGTATTTGGTTATTATCGCTCTGTAGAGTTTTCTAAGGATATTTTGATTGTGAGAATACTTTGTTAGATTTTATGGTTTAACTTGAAGTTTTGGTTGACATTTTGTTGCTGAAAAATTGATGCAAGAATTGGACGAATGGGAGAAAAATAAGAGTATATGGAAAACAGAAATGAAGGTATCTACATAAGTTCTAAATTGGTTCTTTTCCAACTCAACAGTATCTTCAAATAAAGTGATCGTTATACCAATAGTAGGAGCATTTTAAAATTCATTTTAAAGATTGAGAGTATTAATGCAACTTTTGAAAGTTCAAGGATATTTTGAAACGAGGTAATAATAGGTTTTGTCCATATATTAACAATATGAGTATTTTTTAATATTTTTAAAATTTGAGGGTATTATTGAAACATTTGAAAGTTGAAGGGTTTTTTTAAAACAAAAGACTAACAGTTTCCGTTGTTTAAAACTGCTAACAGTAAGCGTATTTTTTAACTTTTCTTGGAAGTTTAAGGGTATTATTGAAACTTTTGAAACTGCAGAGTATTTTCTATTATTTAGCCTTTTATATGATGTTCCTGGCCCAGGATTCAAATTTGAGTTCCAAACCTAAATCTGGTGCATTACAAATGGTATTAGAGTGGAACCTCTCCTAATAAGATGTGGTTTGGGGACGAACCAACCAAAAGCTAGTGGGCGTATAACGCCTGAGTTCAGGAGGAGTACATAAATGAACCGATGTCACATTTGAATGAGAGAGATTCTGAGGACATGAAAGTATGGTTAAGAAATGCTTGTAAAGAATTGAAAGCTACTACCTATACCAACAATGTGCACCTTCTTTTTTTGAACCTTACTTTCATATCCTCAAAATCTCTCTCATTTGAATGTGATATCGGTTCATTCATGTACCCATCTTAGATTTAGGCATTATAGAAATTGTAAAGTATATTTGAAGTTATTGAGTTCACATCTAAAAGGAGTGTTACAAATTTGGAAAAATATTTGTATAGTTTGATGGTAAAACAAAAAGTTAATAAAAAAAAAAAAACCCATTAAAAGTTCATATTCTTTAGGTCCCAAAAAACTGAATTTGATACCATAACTCAACCTAACTCAACTCTGAACTCCAACACACAAACTTCTTAAACCAACTCAATTCAACTTTGCATCCCAAACACAAATAAATTTTATCAACATAGACAATGATTACCAATTCCATTCAACTTAGCTTTGCATGCCAAATACACTCTATAAGGTAATTTAGAGAAAAAGATTGTTTAATTTTCTTAAAATAGTTATCAGGCAACTTTGGTTCTTTTTAATAATAGAAAACAAAAAGTAACTATCAAATCAAACAATCCCTTAGGGGTGTTTGAGACACTAATTTGGAGTGGTTTATGTGGGCTATAAAAGTTGAATCAATGTTTTGAGCGTGTATTAAAATAATGGAGACTAAGGGCTATTTTAACCCTCGTTTTGCTACAATAAGACTATCTACAACTTAGTGGTTAAAATAACTAACTCATTCTCTCTCTAATATTTTCAATAACTCCACTTATGTGGGAGACCACCTCTAACAACCATTGTGGCAACTAACTCCGACGACCATTTTTGGTGACCAACTCTAGCAAAGACCACCTCTAGCAACTAGCTTTGACGACTACCTCTGACAACCATCTACGTGACCAATTCTGATGGCCAACTTTAGTGAAGACTACCTCTAACCCCCAAGTTATGTGTCGACAACTCTGATGACTTCGACTGCCAACTCCAACAATCACCTTTGGCAACCATTTCATAGTGTTTAGTAGTCTTCCTTTACAGTAATTTGACATAAATAGAAATACTATGAGTATAACAAATCAAACAAACTTGTTGATAAAAACACTTTTGTGACCAACTTGTCTAAGATTTGGAAACATAAGAACCCAATGGAAAACTAGACCCAAAGCCTATAAACCAAAAATATATTTTCCTTTCTTTTCCATAATACTTTTTCTTTTTCTTTTTTCTTTTTCACTTTAGTTCTTAAAGGAATAAAATTAATGAAATTAAATAAATCCTCAAATTTATAGACTATAATTGAAAATTTTGAGCCTAAAAATTGGTATATGAATAGTAGGAAATAACATATAAAAAAATGTATAGAAGAATTATTTTAAAGATTTTTATCGAATTCTATTGAAGAAAAAAATTAATTCTTTAACAACTCATTTTAACAATTATGTAACTAATTATAAATTTAAGGGCCATAAGTTTAAAAATTCTAAGCTCTATGGCCCAATTTTTACCATTGTATAAGTTTGAGTATAGTAAAATATTTTAACTATGCACAAATTAAGAAATAAGTCTAGTTAATTTATGTGATTAACAAAATATGATATTTAAGGTACCATTGTTTGTCCAATAAAAAAAAAAAAATAGTTGAAAAAACCTAAACTTAGACTAAAATAACATGCACCAGAAACATAAATTAACTATAACCTAGGTTAAAATGGTTTAAACTTCAAACACAAATTATTATAAATTATAGACTATAATATTCAATTTAGCTCCCAAACAGTCCGTTAATTTTTGTTTTTATATTAAGAAAAGCAGAAGTAAAAGGTAAATTTTTGAAATTTTTTCTTTTGGTAACTAAGGAATAAGAAATAATAATTATGAATACATCAACAAACTTTAAAATAATAATTATACAAATAAATAAGAGTAAAGTAAAGAATATTGAACTTTTGAATTTCATATTTACGGGGAAAGAAGATTTAGCTCGTTGTCCCACATCGCTTGGGTGCAACGGTTTATAGAACGCAATGAGTATAAAATAGGTGGAGTGATTCATAGCAAATCATACCTTTCTCGGCCTTTTGGCTAAGATCAAGTGTAGTATCTGTTCTTATCAGTTTAATATCTGATACGTGGGCCATCGGCCCACATGATATTAAATTCATTTTTCTAGGGGGAAGGCCCGTTCCCGGTAGCTTGCTACTGGGGCCTTCGAGCGTCGCCCATGCGTTGCACTACAGCTTGGGCCTGGCACACCCCTCCAAGCCCAGTTAAAAATTATGTGGCCCAATGGAATGTATTGCCCACTTTTGTCTAGTGTGCTTCGTGAAGGTTTCCGTCAATTCGGTTTTTAAGTTATTTCATTGAGGGTTTTTGTCTGTAATTTTGTACAAAGCTTCTTTATTTTTAATTTTATGAAATTCGTAATGTTGATTTATTTCCTTACTTTCACATGTTTTTTTTTGTTTATGCATAAATAATCTTTTAGTTAGGGTTGTTTAGCGGTTGATATGTGTAATTGGAGGGTTGTTTGGGAGAATTTTGTTGGAATACTGGTGTAATTAGAGGGGGTTGTTTGGGAAATCAGAAAATATGTTGGAATACTGATGTAATTAGAGGGTGAGTTCTTAGGGTTGTTTGGGAAATGTGAATCATGAAAATAATAAAAACAGAGGTTAAAAATGGTTAAAGACCAAATGAGTTTAATATTGTATTATAAATTAGATTCAAAGCTCAATTTGTATATGGATTACATTACAATCTAAATTCAATTCATTACGACTTAATGAATTGTCTAAACTCAATTTATTACGACCTTAATTTCATTACGAGCTCTAAGCAGTCCCTTAATTTTTTTTCCCTTTATTTTAGGAGATTTTTAACTAATTAGTTCTTTTTGATATGTTTTTCTCAATTTCTAGTTCAAATTTCTTCGACACAAATCATCTCATTCTTCCATTTAAATCTTTTCTGCTTTTTGTTTTTATGTATAGTCTAAAATATATGTGATATTTAATATTAAATGTATTTAGAATATATACAAAGATAGCTATGCATTATATTATATGGATTCCAAAGGAAACTACATCGAAGTCAACATATACAAAGATAGTTATGCATTATATATATATATATATATATATATATATATATGGAGAGTGGAACATTAATCTCCTGAATGAAGCTACTACAGAAGAAGATTTTTGGAAGTTAAGTTAAGATTGATTTGGCATTATGACAAAGTTGGGAAATATTCAAAGACAATACAGTTGATATTATGGAGAGGGTTAAAGAATATCATTCCCAGAAGAGTTAATATGAAGAAGAAGACAGTTTGTCCTGTATGTGGAATATGGAAATCAGTCCTAAAGAACACTCTACTTGAACATGCTTTCCACCATATACCCTTCATTGATAGAAAAAAAATCAGGGAATTAATCGCAATTCCTAATTGTTGGGCCTTGGAAATGTTTGTAATAAAAAATATACTGTCTTATACTTCTATTGCTTGAATAATAAAAGTCAGTCTTGATGTCTCTCTTTTGCGCTGATGCGTGTTCTAGTTAACTGCAACAATAAGTCTTCGTCGTCGATTTCTGCTATTGGCTTTAGTTGATCTTGTGAAAGAAGATACGTAATGGAGAGAGAGAAAATTGTGGAGAGAAATAGGAGAGTTTGAGAGAAACAAGAAGGAATGGACTTGGAAATGGAAAGAATGAGAGAGAGAACAAATGAAGATGATCGAAAAATGAAAAGAGATGGGCGATTGGCGGCGTAGATGGGGGGAGGGGTGAGTGTGACATTAAATATTAATAGGCTTTTATAATAGTGTACTCATACAATTTATGTCATTTCATTTCGAAAAATCGTGCTACATTAGTACGTACTACCTCCATTTATTATTTGATTCATCATTAAATAATTTATTAAATATTTATTATATGAACCCCACATAATTCTTAAAAGCTTCTTATGTGGTAAGCAATAAATTAAGGTAGTACGGAAAGTTTTCGATACTACCGTAGTAGTAGAAATTTCCTCATTCCATTCTCACACAAACTCTCCCATTTTGTTTTAATAATTACGCCCACAAGATTCAACCACATGCACTAGAAACATCACTAACACCACTGCCTTTACACGTAACCAGGGACATGTGTCCAAGGATAGACTAGCCCCATTTGACCACCCAAAAGAGAAAGTAAGTAATCTACCTCATTTGACCAACCAAAAGAGAGGGTAAGTAATCTTTAAAGGAAAAACCCATCCTTACTTCTTTTGTGTTTAGCTGAACTAAACACTCATTGTACTAACTTAAATATCAAAGTGCAGTAGACTCGACACCATACAATGAATGAATTACAACTATATTTTTTTAAAAAAATCTCACAGTTATTCCAATTTAAAATATTTACAAAAACACATATCTTCTTTATTTTAATATAATAGGAGTTGGGAGAATCAAACATTTAGTTGAGATATGCTCGGTTGATACTTATTTGACTAAAACACTATATTAATTGAAGGTATAATTAGATACAATCAAGATTTAAAATGATAATGTGAAGTTACTAGAAATTTCCATTCTTTTTTCCTAAATATTTGGTTCTAATTCGTCAACTTTTCTTTAATTGAAGACCTTTAGACTAACGACTATCCAACCATATATTCAAGTGGGTTGGTTTGAGTTTGTTCCAATCATTTGTCTTAAAGTTTGCTATTCCATTTACAAAAATTATGGTAGTCACCAAAAGCTATTCCATTTTATTTTTCAATTAATTTTTTTAAAATAATAATCTTTCAAGGACATAATAAATAAACATCATACAATTTCGTTTTATAACCATAAAGTTAAATAAAATAATAATTTTATTTTAATATTTTCATATTAATGTAATTTGTGCTAGTAATTAAATTATCGAATAAATATGTTAATATTATTTAATATTGTAATATAGATATTGCAACATTTTTTTTTTTAATGTTTTCACATATCTATCATTGAAGTCAATATTGCACAAGTAAACATGTTTTTTTTTTTTTTTACTTTTCTCTAAATTTGGATCACATGAAATTATTATAATAAGAATGTAAATACATATATTATTTCGTTTTTCTTTACATATGCATCTCACACATCCAATGCAAGAGTCGACGCACCAATTCGATGTGTAACAACCTCCACCTCGACAGATGCATTCAATTGCCATCAATTGTATCTATTGGACTCAATCGAAAAATACTATGGAAGAGTCAATGCCATCTCAGTAGAGATGTTAACGTACCCTGGAGGCTCGCCTCGAAAAAGGTGGAAAATCCCAGTTCCCGATTGGACAAGGAATGGGGGAGGAAGAGGGGAGAAATTTCTCCTTGTTGACTAAACAAGAATGGGGATTGGGATTATATTCCTTGATCCGCCCCGATCGCCTATATATATATTCACACACACAAAAATGCTTCAACAATTAGTTTTTTCTAATTTTTATCTCAATGTTTTTATACTTCAATACATATTTTTAATATTTAAAACTTTATTACTTTTAAGACCACAGATGTTATAATATTTAGGATTGTTTTTAAATCTATAAAAATGAAACAAAATATTTATAAATATAGCAAAATATCATAGTCTATCTGTGATAGACCACGATAGACTACTATCTATGTTTATCTAGAGCAGATAGACTGTGATATGCTGTTATTATTTGTAAGTATTTTCAACCGTTCTATCATTTAAAATAATTTTCCTAATATTAAATTGAAGCTAGGTTAAATTTGTAATATTCAAATTTTAATTTTTAGAAATGATGAGATTACATATTTAATTATATATTTTCATATAAAATATTATTATTTTTATTAGAAAATTTTCTAGTGACTTTTAAATTTTTAAAAAATATATATTGCAAATGACTCATTTAATATATGAAATTTTATCAAGCTTGAGAATAAAATTAGAAGTTTAAAAAATGAATAAGTTAAAAAGAAAAAAAAAACGTGGAATTTTTTTCCGTGGGGAACTCGATCTTCGCAAATTTCTCGCAACGAATTTCCAGTCTGATTCCTACAGAGAAGTTACCAGAATGAAGATTGAAATAGGAGGCACACATTAACCCCTAAAATTTGGGATGTGGAGAGAGTTTTTTATGGAGATGGTTAATATGATGTTGGATTAGAGTCTTTTCCTATATTTTGACTTTTTTTTTTTTTTTGTTAACTTTGTATTTGTTTCATTAAAAAAAAAAAAAAAAGAAAAGAAAACTAATTATAATAAAGATATTTAGAGATTAATTTGAATATAAGACATAATTACTAGCCTAGAGAGGAATGGCTTCGAGACTCACTCCATTTAGTTGTTGAGCTCAAAAGCTATAAAACAAAACAATTGCTTTTTTTAACAAAATTTTCTTAATTATGAAAAATTAAATTGAAATTCGAAGATTAATATAGTAATTTAATTTTACATAAATATTTAATAAATTATAATTTTCTTGAAAATGTGTCCTATGTAAGACCATTTTACAAACTTTCAAACGCGGAGCAACAACTCTAAATTTTAAATAGGAAAAATTCGCCTCCTCACATGGGTCGTTGAACTTAAAAAAAGAAAATAGAATTTTTAACTAACTAAAAGGGTCCATTTGTATCACTTCGAGAGTTTTTGGTAAGGATTTAAATTATCGATCTCGATGTAATTATTGAAATTTTTTTAAAAAAAAAATTAGTTAAATTGATTTCCAATGTTCCTACAATTTTTTAGCCAAGTATCAATTCACACCATTCTCCAAATATATATAGATTATTACTTTATAAACTGAAAAAATTAAAATATATTTAACAAAATGAATCAAATTATTTACAAATATGAAAAAATTTTGCTATTTATCACCGATGGATCGAGATAGACATTTATAATAATTTAATATTCTTTCTATTTATAATAATTTTCTAATACCAAATTATATGTCTACTAAAATTTAATACATGTATACTAAAAACAAGATTTTGTGGTTTAGTCCCTCAAATTATTTTCTTTTTTCTTCTCCTTTCTTTCGTTTTCAATAAACCGTTTAGATTTCAAAAACTAATACAATTCCATGTTTCAAAAGAGAAAAAGAATCATGATATTTGATGTAATTTGACTTGATTTTTCCGGATCCTCAACGAATCACACAATTCCACGGAGGAGAAAATGTTACACATATTCAATTTGTCAATATGTATTTTTCTTTCTTAATTGTATTACACACATTCATGTAATTGAAATATATGCAACAATGAACTTGAAGTTCATTGATCCAAATATATTTTTATTTGACATGATGAGTCATTTTGGGCCAATAATAAAAATAATTATTAGAAATATGCATTGACATCCACCGAAGAACTAGAAGATTCTTCAATCTAATAAATTGTCGTGTGTGGTTTGTTCTTAAGAGATTAATTATCAAACTCTCGCTAGCTAAAATTGAAATTGAACTTCTCTTATTTTTGAAATAGATTCATGGAACATATTTATTAATCCACCAAGTGAATCATTTAAATATTTTATGGTTTTTGTTGGCTTATCCCGTTGATGATCATATATATCCTTATTGTCATATCAAAATCTTATATCTGCAAGGTTAGTTGCTCGAATAGTTAAGATAAGGGTACAAATTTCATGATTGTGAAATTTAAAATTTTTGTTTGGGATAATTATTATTTTATATTGATTAAGATAAGTGTTGAACATCCTGTAGCTTATGTTCAAATAACGAAGCTTTTAATTTGTATGAAATCATGTTATGATGTATGTTTTAAGCCAATGACTTATGAGTTTATTGTCAAGGGTCAAATATATTTCATATGCAAGATGTGCAATCAATATTTAAATTATTATTTCAAAACAACAATTAAGATGATGGAACAATTTATTAAATATTTTTTAATCCATGATGGGTAATATATTTACTGCACAATTTGCTAATTGTTATTAATGAGACAAATTTTCCAACATTAGGGAGAGGAATTAAGGAAAAGTTGGAAAAAGAAATTGAATGGAATGCATTAATAGTGTCTCATTTTTATCACCATATAGATCACTTTGAACTAGAAGTTCAAAAGATAATTTATTTGAAATATTGCAAATCAAATGCTAGATGTATTTTACAAAGTATTTACAGTTGCAAGAAAGTAACGAAGGTATATACTTGTTACAAATACGCTATATAAATTTGATATCCCAATGCAACAAGTTGTCTGCACCGCCTAGAGCGTGATAAACAAATGGGTTCCAAAGATAAAGATCCTCAAAAAAGCAATCAATAATCAAAATGATTCAGTTAAGAATATAAAATATTCCATAAGAAATCCTAAATATACTCATAAGAATATCAAAGAAAATGAGGATAATAACGAGAACTCGATAAATTATGTCATGTGACATCAAAAAGATGGAACCAAATTTATATAAGTTGAATACATACAATGTTGCTCTTGATATTATTTAGGAAAATGAGTATTATGTGCTTAGATCTATTGAAAAATGTCGACATAGAAAGAATTCACTTATGTGGAAAGAAACAATCCAATAGATATCAACTCATTTCTTAATCATGAAGACTAGTAGCTTAGACATTGGAGAATGTCAACTATTTGGGATACAAGTAAGTATTTGTAAGAAAGATAAATAAAATAAGGTCACAAGACACAAAGTGAGATAAATTCCACAATCATTATCATAAAGAATGTTGGTAGTTGAATATGAGGAAACATATTCTCTAATGATGGATATAATAGGATGGGATATCTAATTTATCACACTGTGTATGAATAGCTTAACATACATCTTAAAGATATAGTCATATTACATTTATATGAATCTCTTAATAATAATATTTAATTTATGAAAATCCCTGAAGGATTAAAGGTATCAAAATCATATAATCCAAATATTGGATAATTATATTTATCAAATAGATTCTTATAAAACATTCTTGACGAATGTAATATAATCAGCTTATTAAATATCTATTGAAATAAGGTTATAAAATAACTCTATTTGTCCATGTGACACTAACGTAGTCAAGATTTATTATATATGTATATGTTGATGATCTAAAATTCCTGAAAAGATTTCAAATACAATAAAATTTTTTAAGAAATAAATTGAGATAAAGTTCTAGAAAACAAAGTTTTGCCTTTGCTTTCAAATAAAGTATAAAGCAAATGAGATTGCATTAAGTGATACATAAAAGATCTTATATGGACTAGTTGCATCATTGGACACTCCTATGGTGGTTCTGAAAAAGATATATCATCTAATCTAAGAATATGATTATGAAAAACTTTAGGTCCTGAAGAACCAAAGTTTTGGGAAATAAGTGCGTTTATATATTTTCTTGTTATACATTATCAATTGTAGTATTTTTAGTAATTTTGCTACATAGATATAATACTCTTCTAAAAGAAAGATATTGGAGTAGAGTTGAACATATATTATGTTTTATTAGAGAATTAGTTCATATTGATTTATTTTTTAAGGAATGTTCATGTTGATTTGTCTTTTGAGAATTAGTTCATATTGATTTATTTTCTTTCTAATAAAACTAATTATGATCAAGTTGGTTGTGAAAATGCATGTTATTTATCTGACCCATAAGAGCTAGATCTTGAACAAGTTACTTAATTAGTACATAGAGACAAATTCTTATATTATGACAGTCCATGAAACAAATTATAGCAATTATTGAAATCTTGACGATTCATGAGACTGACCAATACTGTTATTATACGAAGATAACATCACAGATAAACTTTTACATTCGTGACCTTGAAGAAAAGAGTGGCATCATGATGCAACAAATTTATTTAAAAAATGACTTAATAGACTTATTATGAAGATATTATCTACGACAACATTTGAGAAATTAGTACACAACATTTGAATTTGATGACTATAAGATGTCAAGTAATGTTTCCACGAGGGGAGTAAACTTACTACTCTTTTTCCCTTAACTATGATTTTTCCTACTAGTTTTTCCTAACAAGGTTTTTAACAAGACAATCATTAAAATATATAAAATGATGTATTCTTTTTCCTTCACTTGAATTTTTTTTTTCCATTGGGTTTTTTCTTAATAAGGTTTTAATGAAGCATTTATTTTATATAATATGGATATCTTAGGGAAGCATTATAAATATAATAGATATTATAAATTTATCCATAACCTACATAGGTTACCACATATTATAAATATCTCATTCAATTTTATGTTGTAACATACACTCCCATTGAATTCTATATGATAACATATATTATTCTGTATCTTATAAATAGTATTGTATGGTGCATTTGTAATACACACCACAACTGAGAATAATAACTATATGTTCTTTAGTTTATTCTCTCAATTTCTCTCTTATGTTCATATATTTATCCTTATTTTCTTTCCCTTTTATAACAGATTTTGCATTTTAGCCCCTCAAATTATTTTCTTTTTTCGTCTCCTTTCTTTCGTTTTCAATAAACCGTTTCGATTTCGAAAACTAAAAAAAAGAGAAAAAGAGAAACAGAATCATGATAGTTGATGTAATTTGATTTGATTTTTCCGGATCGTCAACGAATCACACAATTCCACGGAGGAAAAGATGTTACACATATTCAATTCGATTAAAGCCGCCACCCACCTTAGTTTTCAGAAAAACCTTCGAAAAATTTATTTGAATTTAACATCTTCAATCTTCTTATATTAAATAATCTTCACCACCAACCCCAAAAACTGTACAGATTCATTGAAAACAAACGATCACCAAGCACCTCAGTATCGGTGGCATCCTTTTTAGACTTCCCCTTTGCTTATTTTCTACTAAATTGCACCATTTTTGGAACCGTTCATGCCCCTTTGTCCCACCCACCGAGTTTCGAGATCATTTTTATTTGATTATTATAAGTTTCCTACAAATTTGGCTTTCTGGGTCGTTTTGAGCGATTAGAGTTCTTATTTTTCAAGAATCGTGAAGGGATTAGTGTCTTTCACGGCTTGCACTTCTCTGATTTTGCTTCAAACTATAAAATCTAAGGTTGTTTTTGTTGCTTAATCTGGGTTTTCTTTTTCTTTTTCGGTCATGATCTCTTCTTTCACTCAATCTGCAAAACCCATTAGTGGGTCCAACGTGGTTCTCCGGCGGAGTGGTCCGGCGTTAATCCGGCGGTTTTCATGTCCACCTCCATTGCCGGCGCAAAAACCTCAAGGCTCCGTTGTGTGTATGAAAAATGCTCTCCATATCTCATCGGTTTCCAATTTTGGGCCGCTGGGAACTCGGGAGAGTGATTTGATCACGTGCAAGGCCTACGAGGCTGACCGATCGCAGCCGATTGAGTCGAACATTGAAATAACGGTGGCCGAAACGCCGTCCGAGGCGGCGAAGAAGGTCAAGATCGGACTGTATTTTGCTCTCTGGTGGAGTTTGAACGTCGTGTTCAACATTTACAACAAGAAAGTTTTGAACGCGTATCCATATCCATGGCTAACCTCCACACTTTCTCTTGCTGTTGGCTCTCTCATCATGTTAGTCTCTTGGATGACGAGGATCGCCGAGGCTCCCAAGACCGATTTCGAGTTCTGGAAATCCTTGTTCCCTGTAAGTTTTTATGGGTTCTGATCGGTTACTGCCTAAATTATCATGACTGATGCTGTTTCTTTCATTAGTTGTTGTTCTAGTGTTTGAAAAAAATACCCCTGTGGTTGGTTTAGGAGAATGCTTAGAAAGTTTTTCTTTGTTCTGTTTAGCTTATGAAATTCATCTTGTTCTTGTATTTGAACAAATAACCCTGTAGTTAGGTTTTGAGAAAGCTTCGGAAGTTTCTCTGGGTGCTGTTTGACTACTGAGAAAATTTCAGAACCAATGAGAATTCAAGTATTTGAAGAAATACCTTTATTGCTGTTGATTGCTGACAAGCTTTGGAAGTTTTTCTGGGTTCTGTTTGGCCAATCCTAACATTTAAGAACCAATCTTGTTGTTCTAGTTTCGGAAGAAATACCCCTATGCTTGCTTGCTAATATAGCTTAGGATAAGGGCAAGAAAACTAATTCAAGTCCTTTTGTTTTTCCTTTTTGAAGAAAAAGAAATTCAAGTCAACTTGATAACCGTTGTTTTTCAACTATCATGGATTGGCCTAGTAGTAAACAAGGAGACATGACTTTGATAAAAGGCTAAGAGGTCATAGGTTTAATCCATGGTGGCCAACTACCTAGGATTGACAGGTTTCCTTGACACTCAAATGTTGTAGGATCAAGCGGGTTGTCCCTAAAAAAGATAACTGTTGTTTTTCATAATTTGTTTCCTTTTTACAGATAACCGACAATCTATGTATATATCAACTTAAACGTGGAGAACTCATCAAAATTGTCTGTAGTTGATTGTTGTTTTGGAATTAAAATGTGGCAATGATTTTGATTAGGTTGCTGTGGCCCATACAATTGGCCATGTAGCGGCAACAGTGAGCATGTCAAAGGTTGCTGTCTCATTCACTCATATCATCAAGAGTGGGGAGCCTGCATTCAGCGTATTGGTTTCGAGGTTCCTGTTGGGTGAGACTTTTCCTGTTCCAGTCTACCTCTCTCTTCTCCCGATCATTGGTGGCTGTGCGCTTGCTGCCGTGACCGAGCTCAACTTCAATATGATAGGTAATTAAATTAACGTTCAAATTCTTACTATGGTACTTCCCCTGATGATCTGCTTTGATCCTTGTCACTAGACTTCCTGTTGTGTCTTCAACTAGTAATCTTGCATGACATTTCGTGAACTTGTGCTCTAGATCACATGTATTGAGTTTGATTTGTAAGTGGATACCTGAGATTTTTGTTAGATGGGAAAGTTAAAATCTAGCTACAAGGACTAAATGGTTGAAAGATCGGGATCAATTCAAATATTTGAGAAAGTAGGTTTCAAAGGAATAAGTATAAAGTTTAGGGACCAATATAAAAATATAAGTTTTTCTTTTATTTTATTTACAACCATAAATAATATTTGAAATGCAATTTCTTTTCTTAGTTTTTTTTTTTTTTTTGGGATCTAGTTTGAATTTTGAAAACTTTTATTAAAAAGTAGGTAACAAAACAAATAAATAGTGAGTAACTTAATTGAGAAATGAAGAATAAAATGTTTTCAAACTCATGTGAAGAAATCAATTCAAAGTTTGCTACTTGATTGAAGGGAGATATCTCTTGAACATGGAACTGACTTGTTGGGAGTCATTCCTTCTGCTCGATGGGTGCACACACTAGTGATCTATTGGATTGACTTTCTAAGTACTTAAGAAAATGTTTTTAAGTGCAAAATATGTATTTCTAAGTACTTAGAAAGTCAACTTAAATAGGTCAACAATAAAGGATTGGATGGGCTCTCTCCTATCAATTGAGACATTTGAAAGAATTGGTTCATTTATCCTACATATTCCTCCCCCAACTTGATTGAGGAAAGGATAGGCTGGAAAACTATGTTTCTATTTGTTATGGAATGATTTGAATTGCTATGATAAACATTCTTGTTCTATAAGATTCTTCTGAGAGCCCTTGGATGTCTTGACTTTCTTCAGGTTTCATGGGAGCCATGATATCAAACTTGGCATTTGTCTTCAGAAACATATTTTCCAAGAAAGGCATGAAGGGGAAGTCTGTTAGTGGAATGAACTACTACGCCTGTTTGTCTATATTGTCCCTTTTGATTCTTACCCCATTCGCAATTGCTGTCGAAGGACCGCAGATGTGGGCTGCAGGATGGAAAACAGCTCTCTCTGAGATTGGACCTAATTTTGTTTGGTAAGCAGATTTGACTCATGTATCTTTGATGCCTATAATTTGCTCCCATTTTACAAAATTATCCTCTGAAAGTTATATAAACTCGATGATCACTGGGTCGTGGTAGGATGACTGACAGATTATAGATAGGGCCTGCATTTTCTTTTTCATCAGCTTAAATTATGTACTAATCACAGGGTTGGTAAATTTGATTTCAGATTACAGATAGGACCTTCATTCTCTTTTTCTGCTAAAAAAATGTCTTTAATGTGATGATGTCTTATAATCCAGTTACAACTATGTGATGGTCATCTCAATTACCTGAATGTTATCTTGATTCAAATCGTTGATTTGTAATCGTCCTATCAATTCTGTTCCTAGTGTACTCTTTTGAACATTGAAGTGCTCAAATCTTCATATGAAATATAATTTTGGTTTTGAAAGTATATTGTTTTTCTCTTCATGGTAGGTGGTTAGCAGCACAGAGTGTCTTCTATCATCTCTACAACCAAGTATCCTACATGTCGCTGGACGAAATTTCTCCCTTGACATTCAGCATTGGCAACACCATGAAACGTATATCTGTCATAGTTTCTGCAATAATCATCTTCCGCACGCCTATACAACCCGTCAACACTCTCGGAGCTGCGATCGCCGTTCTTGGAACCTTCTTATATTCACAGGTAACTGATCTCATTCACCATTCAGTTGTCTGCTTGCCATAAGCTTTCATTGATTGATAACTAAATCTTATGAATGCAGGCAAAACAATGAGAAGAAGACTCTTGGAACTTAGATCCACCATGTAATTATACCAAAAAGAGATCGAACCAAAGCTTTCGAGAAGCGTCGGAATTTTCTATGTGGCAGCGAGGTCGATTCGACTTTACAATTACAAATATCAGGTTTTGATCTGATACGAACCAATAAGTGTTATCTTTGTGTTTAATTAGGGGGAGATGAATAAGTGATTTGCTGTGACATGAGCAAGCTCATACAGGAATAAAATGAGTTAGGAAGGTAAAAATTTTCAAATTGAGTGAGGTTGGGAAGGGAAGTGTAATTCTAAAATAAAGGACAATGGTTCAAACAGTTTGTTTGTTTGTTTTTTTAATAATAATAATAATCAATATTATTTTTGGTTTATTGAATTTAAAATATTCTAATTCTACCTGCTGCATTTTGTGATTAGAGAATGGAATTGAGGGTCTATTCAAGACTCAAATCTTATAGATATCTTGATGAATGGAGCAATAAAATACTTGTGAAGATGGATGTTTCTAAAATAAAAATGATTGTACTTAGTTGAAAAAATTTGGGTGCAAAACTTGATACAACAATTGTAGGAATAGGGGATCGAACCTTTACGTCAATTACTGTTGAGCGCTGTTTATTTTATATATGTTATCATTAATTGTATATAGTAGAATTGTGATTAGACTGCTAAGTATTAACGTGGATTAGCTGATATGTTAGTTTTTGTGTGATTATTTGACAAGTAAATTGAAATACTAATTTAAAAATTGTACTCGTCAAGTAAAAATTAAAAAAAAAATATATATATATATTGAATGACTCGATCGATAGAAGTTATTATGAAATGATTATTCAATTATTATGAAATGATTATTCAATTATGGCACTTTGAGGAGGAAAAACTTCTATCATGAAATGATTATTCAATTATGGCACTTTGAGGAGGAAAAAAAGTTACTTGGCACTAGTTTGGTTTATCTCATAGAAGAACGGGTAGGAAAATGTTTGTATTATTTTATAATACATTCTCTCTTGTATTAAACTTTTATATTATTTTACAATTACTTAAAAAAATTTAAACTAAATTTAATATTTATTATATTAAATTCGATTTCCATTAATGCAAGAATTATCGTAACATCATTCACTGAGTAGTTCTTGTTTTTCAAAAATATTTTTTTCTTCAATTAATTATAAATTTGTCACAAACTTTCTTTTTTAATATATAGTTTGGATTTGGACTAAAAATTGAGAATCCCTAATTTCGATGAATTATATTAAATGCATAATTATTGTAACAAATATTCGTTTTCATCTAATTCTATGTATGTATACGTGGCTTATTTCAATTTTTTCTCTACGTTGTCGTTGTACGGCTCGTCCACGTCGTTGTCGTTGCCGTCGCCATCCAGCCCATGCCTCCGTAAGCAAAAATACTGCACTTTCACTTCAGCTCTTCGTTTCGTCTCTCTCTCTCTCATGGCGAATCCCTCTCAATTTCAGAGCTCTGCCAAGGTCCATCAATGGCGTCCAATCCATTTTCCTCTCTCTCTTCTCCATTTTCAAACCCTATTTTCCCATTTTCATTCCCACCAAACTCCGTTCTCTCACAACTTTTTGTTTTTGATGTAGTGTTTCAATGAAGAAAAGGACAAATGAATAGTTCATATAATGTTGGGCGACCAACGTTCGAGAAGGTGTTATTAAAGATCTTCAATATCGATCATCTATAATGTCAATCGAGAACCGATATTAAAATCATCTATAATGTCGGTCGAAAATCGACATTAAAGGTTACCAACATTAAACATATTTAATAATACCTTTCGCTTAACCGACATCGTACCTATATAGTATCGGTTTTCGACGATATTATAGTCCAATTTTGTTGTAGTGATTAGTGTAGAAAGCCTATAAAGAAACACACTTTTGTTTACAATATTCTTAAAAAATAATTTCATACCATCCAACTAGTCAGAGAAAAGAACAAAGACTTAAAAAAAGACCAAAACTTTGAATGTAATATAAATTTTGAAATAAAAAATTATTAGAACAAATAAGAATTGAGTTGTAAAATTCATTTTTCTAACTTTGTAAATAAATTTAAAAAATAGAGATTAGAAATCTTTAATGCAAAAAATTTTAGAGAGAAAATAAATATTTTGAAAACAAAAAAAGTTATTAAAATTTAGGGAATTTACAAATATAGAAAATAGCCAAAACTGTTTACAAGGAATAGCAAAATTTAACAAATTAATTANTAGAACAAATAAGAATTGAGTTGTAAAATTCATTTTTCTAACTTTGTAAATAAATTTAAAAAATAGAGATTAGAAATCTTTAATGCAAAAAATTTTAGAGAGAAAATAAATATTTTGAAAACAAAAAAGTTATTAAAATTTAGGGAATTTACAAATATAGAAAATAGCCAAAACTGTTTACAAGGAATAGCAAAATTTAACAAATTAATTTTAGGCAACTACAACCCAAGGTGAAATACCATAAATGTGTAACCCACATGTAATAATAATTGTGCCCGATCCACGCATATCTCGCGCGACCCGCGATTAATAGGCCCACGATTTTCCCTCCAACGATATTGCTAACAGTTCGAGTTCTTCTTCTTTTGGTTTTTACTCGAATTCATTCTATCGTGCTTCTTCTTCTTCCATCCAATTGTGCTTCTTCTTCTTCTTTTTCTTAATCCTCTTCTTCTTCCAATGATGGAAAGTACTTGGCTTGAACTACAATCTCAATCTTGATTGTTGAATTATGTTTTTCGAAATTGTAGAACTCTTGCTTTGTTAAGTTTCTTTGTACTTATGACAATTAACTACGGTTGAAATTTATAAAATAAACATGTTTTTTTTTTGGTTGATTTTCATGTTGTTGATAGATACCTGTTAGGTAATGTTCTTTTTTATTGAAAACTTTAACATTAATGCAATGACCATAGGGGTGTCGATATAGACATCGATAATTGTCTATCATAATGATAGAGGTTCACATACCTCATTACTTGTACATAATTGTTAATAGAAGGTTGATATCCACTGATATACACGGATAGACAACTATCACCATCTATCACTATGGATATAGACACAATTAGAGTTCTATTAGTGTTTATCACTGTGATTGAAGTTCATCTACCCCTTACTTGTAGATAGTTGCTGATAGAATATTGATATATGTGCATTTTAATCCATTGAAAACTTTATCGTGTGTTGTTCAGGGGTGATATCATAGTCTATATACATAGTGATAGAAACGGATAGTTATGTGTCTATCTATTGATAGATAGTGAAAGACTCAACGATAATATTGTGATAATATTCTATCACTATCTATCATTGATAGACAATTATCACTATCTTACTCTTCTGTGAATAATATCTTCACTTTTTGCATTATCTGCTACATTCAATCCTTTGAAAACTTTAGCATCAATGGAACAAGTCTTGAGTTGACTTAGTTTGTTTTATTAAAACTTGAGCGATTTTCTTCAAATTTGCATGAGATCAAAGGGGTTCTGTGAGGTTCTATTAGTGTATATAATGAATGAACTTATATCAATGTATATTTGCGTCTATCTACTGGTTCTATTAGTGTAAATAATGAATGAACTTATATCAATGTATATATGTGTCTATCTACTAGTAGATAGACATAGATAGACAATTACAGTGATAAAAGTTTATCTAGTGATTGAAGTTCACATGTAACCTTTGATTAAAAGCAACTATAGAAATATTGCATTTGACTATCTACCGGTTGTTTGTTGTTTAGGGGTGTATATCACAGATATATATCACAATCTATATACATAATGATAGAGAGTAATAGTTGTCTATCTATGTTTATCTACTGATAAACATTAATAGACTATCACTATTACTAGATAGACATTTATCAGGGTATATCATAGTGGTAGAAGTTCACTTACCTATTGCTTGTACATAATTGTTGATTGAAGGTTGATATCTATTGACATTTTAATCCATTGAAATAGTCTTGTGTTGTTCTGCAGGTGTATATCGCAGTCGATATACACAGTGATAGATAGTGATAGACTACTAGTCTATCACTATCTATTAGTAGAAAGACACAAATAGACATTTACTAGCGTCTATTACTAATAGTTAGTTTGTGGTGTTTCCTCTGATTCCATTAAAAAAATGAAAATAAGATTTCATTTGTTTACGACTCAAGAACAAAATAAATAAAAAAAATAACTTTCATAAACTCTAATATTAATTCATTTGTCAATACATGTAAAGAAATGCAAATAAAATTATTACAAGATTGATTAATTGGTTCAAGCTTGCAAGTCTTACAATTGTGAACTTTGCGATTATAACGACTACATTTTGATAACTTTTAAATTCACCTATAGATAGAATCCTTTGTTTTCTAGGTCTTCCAACTTGATGTTTAACAATAGGAGGTAATGCTTTCATGTTGTCATCTTCAACCCTCCAATCTAAAAGAACTCAAATAGGTTGAATAGGACATTTATATGTTGCTGACAATATTATTGAATAATAATAGTTAGATACATAAGAATAAGTATCCAAATTAAGTATATGAATAACAGCAAGTGCATGTGCACATAGAATTTCTTCAAAATCCCATACTTGACAACTGCAAGATCCCATGTCTAGCTTCACTACAATTTTTTTTCTTTTATCTCCATCAATTACCTTGTTTTCAATGTTGCAAATGTGATCAACCTAATAGATAAAAACAAGAAATGTAATCATTATCAACAAATATATAAGAAAAATGAGTGTCTATCAAAGGTGGATACTGATAGAAGTTTATTAGTGTTTATCTCTGATAGACCATGATAGACTAATAGTGAAAATATCTAATATAGATAGACAAATATAGAATTTATAATTGTCTATCAGATATACAGAGATAGAGTTCTATCACTATTTATCACTGATAGACAGCATGAATGGATAAATTAAGAAAGAACAACGTGTGATAATTTGAAGAAGAAATGTTGCTTGATAGACTGTGATACAAGTGTATCATTGTCTATCACTACACAATAGGAAAAAAACAAATTGATAGACAAAGATAGAACTCTATTATTGTCTATCTGTGATTGACAGGTAGAACTATGCCTGCTTTTGAAATTTGATTGAGTCCTCAAGCACACCTACCAATGATAGATAGAGATAGACAATGATAAAAGTCTATCATTTTCTATTTATCGCTTTCTATCAGTGATATGCAAAGATACACATGTATCACTTTCTATCACTAATAGATAAAATAGAATTTTATCACTATCTATCATTTTACAATTTGATTAGTAACTCTATTTACTTTGTTTTGTAATCAACAAATAAATAACTGCTCCTATATTTACTTTGTTTTAGAATAAAAAAATGAATAGCAACTTCAATATTTATTTTGTTTTATAATTAACCAAGAGAGAAAACATAACTTTTCTTTGGAGTACGTTATATTATGTTTTCTATCACAATCTATCTAATTTCAATTCAAATTAGAGAAATTCTAACGAGTGATAGAAGAACAAAAGAACAAGAAAGACTAAATAGGGGACAATTCTATCATTGTCTATCACAAGCTAAATTCCAATGAGTCCGAGAAGAACTGAAGAAAGGAAATATTTATATGTGTTAATATCATATATTTACTCTATTTTGTCTATTATTTTAACATAGCACCTGTTCATGACTTAGATTGCCCTCATGCCAAAGGTGAAAAATCGCAAGTCTATCTTTGACTTTTGCCCTATCAGTTTGTGCAATGCTTTATATAAGCTTGTTTTAAAAGTTATTTCTAATAGACTGAAAGCAACTATTGGAGATATTATTTCTAAAAATCAAGTTTGCTTTCTTTCCTAGGAGGTTAATTAGTGATAAAATTGTTGTTAGTTATGAGTGTTTGTCTTTCATGAAAAAAAAAAAAAAAAAAAAAGACATGTAAGTTTGGTTATGCAACTTTCAAATTGGATATGGGTAAGGTCTATTACAGAGTTGAATAGTGGTTTCTCGAACATATTATGTTAAAGTTGAGGTTTAATTATCAACAGGTCAAACTTGTGATGAATTGTGTGACAACGACTGATTTTGTTGTCATTATAAATAGAATGACTCATGGATCTATTACCCTTTCTAGGGGGTTGAGGCAAGGTGACCTTTTGTCTCCATATTTGTTTCTTCTATGTGCGGAGGAGTTGTCCTCTATGATTAATCATGCTTACTTAAGGGGACTTTTGTCTGGTATCCTGGTTTCTCATTTATGTGTGTCTATTACACATTTGCTTTTGCTATTCATAGTTTGATGTTAACTCAGGCTTCTGTTCAAGAATTCCTCAAACAAATTTTTTATGAATATGAGTTGGCTTCGGGTCAGAGTGTGAATTTTTCCAAATTTGTCATGGTTTTTTCCCTTAATGTCATCTCTAAATGTAGGGATTTTTTGGGAGAGTATTATCAACATAAGGGTTGTGCATTATTTGAGCTCCTATTTGTGACTTTCTACTGTTTTTTCTAGTTGGAAATCAATGAAGTTTTAAGTAATTAAGGACCGAGTGTGGAAAGTCTTACAAGGATGGAAAGATAAATTGCTCTCTATTAGGGTGAATGAAATTTTAATTAAGTGTGTTGTGTAGGCTATTCCTACTTATGCCATGAGTTGCTTCCAGCTTCCAAAGCGCTTTTGTAATGAAACTATAAAAATTTATGCTAGATTTTGGTCGGGGTTCTACTTTGGGTAGGCGAAAGATTTACTAGAGAAGTTGGCAAGATCTTTGTGTCCCCGAAGAACACGAGAGTTCGGGCTTTCATGATATTAAGCTTTTCAACCAATTTTTATTAGTTAAGCAGGTTTGGAGGATCATCCAGAATCCCTCTTCTATTGTTAGTAAGGTGCTGAATGGCAGGTATTTTGCAAACTATTCAGTGTTAGAGGCAACTTGTTCTCCGTCAAGTTCTTATTTATGGAAAAGTTTGTGCTAGGGTCGAGAAATGCTCTTAAAAGGTATTAGGAAATCAATTGGAAATGAAAAGTTGGCTAAAACTTTCTTGGATCCTTGGATTGTGAGGCTTGTGATGTTTAAGGTTATGTTCGTTATAATGATAGGGGCAGTGTTGAATTTCAGAGTTTATTTATCCATTGGGTCAGTTGGATGTGCAAAAGTTGTGAGGGGCTTTTTTGATTGAGGATGTCAATGAGATTGTTAGAATTCTATTAAGTCAATCAAATAAGGAGGGTCACGAGGTTTGACATTTCGATAAATCTGGTGTTTATTCAATCTAGAGTGGTTATAAATGTACCATTCTTGATAGATGGAGGGCTAGAGACTCGGATTCTGACCAATCTTCGACTTGGTGGAAACGTCTATAGAAATTAAAAATTCCAAATAAGATCGCTATTTTTGTATGGCGGTCTTGGCATAATTGTCTGCCTACAATAAAAGCTCTTAGAAGACGAAATATTGAGGTGAACAGTGGTGTATGTCCTGTAGATCTAAAGAGGAATATGTAGCTCATGCGTTATTTGTTTGTTCACAAGCTAAATGCATATGGAAATCTCTCTTTCTTGGATTGTAGGATCCTCGTTTTAAAAGGATTAATTGTACGAAAATTTGGATGATTCTTGGTGATCAGTTGAATAATGAAGCACTGACCAAAGCACATATTACTGACGGGTGAATTAGTAGAATTTGAGGAGGATGCTATAGACATAGCTCTAAATTTAGAATAAAAAAATGTTGGTGTTATATTAATGAGGAGGCTTTCTGATTCTTTCAATCTGGTCTCCTTTCAATGTATTCCTTGTGACTCAGATCAAATAGCATACTCAGATCAAATATTGCACCTGTCCATGACTAGTGTTCTAAAACAAAACTTTTCTAAATTTGGCCCTTAAAAAGGCCCATTCATACAAAATTTCCCTCTCCCTATCATCTGCTTCTCTCACATACTACGCCCATCGCACGCACGAGAAAGCCAAGGCAAAAAAACTGATCTTCCACACTCCCACACCGACCAATCAGTCCGTCGCCGTCAGCATTCTTTCTCCCTCACTCTCGTTTTCTTCCACCGCACAGCACTACCAGCCACCGCAGCACCTCAGTCGACGCTGTTGCCATCGTTTCGCCATCCATAACCGCCGGGAGCTGCCGGCCTGACGTTTTCGCCGTCGTCCGCCGTGGGTAGAATCTCTTTATCTTACTCGGTCTCTTCTTTCTACTTCTTTCTCTCTCTCTCTCTCTTATTTGCGGCTTGGGCTCCACACAACTCTCCCATCAGCGCCGCCACCGATGTGGAGTAATCGTGAAAAGGAGAAGGCAGTGGATTTTGGGGCTTACTTTTCCAGCGTAAGTGCCTTGGTTTTTTATAGTGGTTGAGTTGTTTGGTTGGTAACATTATCCACAATCTTTCTGGCCCGACATTCATTTACCCACTTTGTTTTGGTTGTAGAATCTTGATTTCGAAGGATTTTTGGCGTGCAAGCCAGCGCGTATCAAGGACTACTAGCGAGTTTACGGTAAGTGTTGATGCACTGTTCCCTTTGAATAATAACATGGTTGCTGTAATTCGGGTTCTAACTTTTAATTTGGCGATAATATCGGGTTTGAATCATTATTGGAGTTTTGGAGGAAATTTTGATTCAAATAACAGTTTCAGTAAGCTGTTTAAGGGTTTTTTTTTTTAAAAAAAAAAAAAAAAAAATTAAATGTGAAGTTACGGTATGAGTTTAGGCCCTAAAGGTTTAAATTAATTTTTGTTTGTGTTCTAGGGTTTGGATCAAGGTTTCTATAAGCCAAAAGTAGATTATTTTATTTCCTTGAAATCAATTGAAGTGATACTATAACTAGAACGCCTGAGGTGTAACATTTATATGATGTTTTTGGTTTTGCCAACTAGACGATTATGTGAGATAATGATAGGGCTTCTATGTCATTTATTATGAAATTATGAATCTTAGTTATGATAAGTTCTATGCTTAGCATGGTCAGTGTTTCCGTGGTCTTTTATGTGGGACCTATGTATATGATTATGTTTTTGGTTTTTAGTTCGATTTTGGATTTGAACTATTATGCTTGCAATAATGACCCAATTAGATGTCTTAGGAAGTCGAGTTGTTACAAATATGCACCTTCTTCCTTGACTTCATCATTGTTCAAATAATTCTTCTGCTTGAATCGATGTATGATTTCTGGTGATTTTCTTCAATTGGTTTTTAATTCCTAGGTTTTGGTTGTAATTTCAGAATACCGGAGATCCCATGGGTTCTACTGACGCTGATAACCTTCAGGAGAAGTTAGCATCCATGCTTGACCAGCTCCATTTAGAAAGTGGCATTCTACAAAAAATGATTTATAAGAACAAGAACCAGCACCGTCGGAGTTCCTATTTTCGATATTTATTGCAGGTGTTCGTCTTTTTTCCCTTTCTAATGGAGTTAATTTTTTTGTTTCTTTTTTAAAGCCCTGGTTGATTGATTGGTTGGTGAGAAAAGAAACTAAACTGCAAGAAAAGAAGTACATGGAGCTTTTCTTGTAGGAAGAGAGTATTGCTCTTATACGTATATGTTAGTCTCTGTAAATATATGTTCTTTTTATGATTCACAAACAAGATCTCATAGGAAATAATATGTAGTGTAGTTGGTGAAATAATTCATTAAATGTTAGATGAAGAATTTGAGACTTTTGCCATACTTTGTAACTTTGTCTTGCAACTATAAAATGTTAGGTAAGGAGAGACTTAAGACTTCTACAGGCTGCCAAGTTGGAGGAATTGATAAGTTCCTGCTTTCAAGTTATCGACGGAAAGAAACCTAAGCAAAAGATTCATTCTTTAGAAAGGTATTTGATTTTTTCCATTAAATAAAAATATTTGATTTTGAGTTCCTTCTCCTTATGAATTTTTTTTCTATGACTGGACTAAAAATGTATGTATTCATTTTCCTTTGATCTTCTGTTTTGTTACAGTTTGAAACGGAGGAAATGTGAAGTTGGGAAATATAATTTCATGGAACGGCTTCTGGGGACTGCACGCCTCCTGTCACAGGTGATATTTCTCTTGAAATTGTTTTCTCCGTATCACCAATTGGGAGTCTTTATATAAAATGCTCATTCTTCTTCTATTTGTTTATGCTTATGATTAAAAAAGATTATGAATATTCCTATACAAAAAGAATACCATGATATAGTATTATTTTAACTAAAACTATTTTGCTTGGTGCAAGCTAGCCGTTCAATTTTTGCTCATAAAAATACTTTTCTAGTAGTTGGGCTTTATTTTGCATGAGAGGTCAATCAAGGGTTATTCTTGTGATTGACCTCAAGGGGCAATAATTCTACAATTATGAAAATTAGAAAATCATGTTCACTTTATATCATAGATTGCCCCGTTGTACATTGTATTGAGGGGATGTTTTCCCAAACCTTTTGCAGATGGTGGAGCCAGTTTTTAAGGCAGCAACGTATCCTTTTTGTCTATTGGTCTAATGCATTAAAGATATGTTGGTGTTGCTTGCTGCTTTCTATTTGCTCAAATTCATTATAGTTTCCATGAGAATCTTTAAAGTGGTGTAAGTTGTGGAGTTCTTGAATAGCTATTCAATTAGTCTTGCTGTTCACCCAACGGTGGAAATGGAAAGCAAGCCTTGCGTTACACAGATGAAAGCTGGCTTACTTTACTTGGTTACCTTGTTCATTTAGCTACTTGACAGGAACATATGATATGTAACTTCATGCTTTCCAAACGTGAAGCTGTTAGCTCATCTTACATTACATGATAATGTACAGAAACTCAACCCAGCATCTTTCAATGTTAAATATTTGTATGTGAATGTTTTTGATGTTATTGATATATTTCGACCTTTTGGATTCCTGCACCTGCCTTCTTTTGATTTCTATATCTTGGCTGTGTTTTGCACATTCTTGAGATTCATCATGGTCAATCTTTTTTGTTATTGACTACTTCGTGAATTTGTTATTTAATGCACCTACACATGAGTGAGAAGTTTAATAGTGAGACAACATATCCCAGTCAGACAGCAACTATGTAAAGTACGTGCTTTGTTTTCTATCTCTGCATCTGAAACATTTTCACCATTGCCTTGAATTGGGTGTTGTTAAAATCTTGTCTGGTGCATTAGTTGGTTTTGTTTTATGCATAATTGTTCAATGTTAGTACTTTTCTGCATTGGTGACAATTGTCTTGTAATGATTTCTTCTATCAGACGATTCAAACTGATTTGGAGAACGAAAAATCATTGTGCAAAATGTCACCCTTGACTATTTGATAGGGAGATATCTATCTTGCTTGCTCGAACATTCTTCACAGGGTTTTGCTTTGTAATTTTGGCATTACTGGCACGTATTCGGGTGTTAGTTCAACAAGTAAGTTCCATTTTTATTATTAAATATTTAAGAAAAGTAGGAATCATTTGACATTTCAGTAATCTTTCTTAGTTAGTAAATTAATAGCTGCCTGCAGACCAGATCAAGGCTACGATTTTCTGAAAAACCTAGCCTTGCAAATATTTTTCCAAGGATTGCATACAACTTGACAACCCATTATCATTATTCGAACATAATTACCATTTTCAAAGTTCGATTGTCTATGTTTATGATGAATCTACATTCCCATTTGCCATTTGTTTCTTTTCTGTTGTACAGATATTGCTTGATGTTGTTTCCATATTCAACAAGGTTTCGTCTATCTCCAAAAAGAAGCAAGTAGTTACAATAAACCAGGATGGAATTCAGGTATATGTGCTCCACTCTTCCATTCTTTTCCAAACTGCAAAGGTTGCACCTACATAACCAAGGGATTCTTAAGCTATTTCACAATGGTTCTCATATCAGCTGTCTTTCCAATTATCTTCACAAAATAGAAGTTTTTAAATTCTTTTCCAATCTATCTACAGGTCTTTAGAGAGTTTTACCCAACAAATGATGAATTTGTCCTCTTAGAGTGCGTTTGGGAAGAAGACAAATTTATTTTGCAAGAGAAGAAACAAGAAGTTGAAACTAAGAATCAGGATGAACATATTGGGCCAAATGTTTCTTTGGCCGCATCAGCTGTGCGGTATCAGAAACTTCAATCTTTTCTTGAAGGTAAGGTTTTCATGGTAATTATACTAACGGCTCCCTCTACACATTCACCTTTCTTAATAGATAATATGTGTGTGTTCTTTTCCTGTTCAGTGGTGGTGGGGAAGCTGAATATTTGTTTTTATCCCTTCTTTTTCTCCTTTTGGCCTCATCCTTAATTAAGGATCAAGGGAAAAATACCTTTTTAGTCTTGAGTTTTTAAGAATAAGTGCATTTGGTCTTTAATGTTTCGAATTGGCCATTTTAATTCGTGAGTTTTTAAGAATAGGCTTAAAAGGTCCCTCTAGGAACAAAATCATTAAATTTAAACCAAGGGTTGGCCTAGCGGTAAAAAAGGAGACAGTCTCAATAAATGGCTAAGAGGTCATGGGTTCAATTTACGGTGGCCAACTACGTAGGATTTAATATCCTACAAGTTTCCTTGATACCCAAATGTTACAGGGTCAGACAGGGTTTCTCGTGAGATTAGTCGAGGTGTGCGTAAGCTGACTCGGATACTCACGAATATCAAAAATGAGAAAACCATTAAATTTAATTGACTAAATGCCGACATGGCAAGATGATATGGAAATAGAATTATAGTTTTAATTTTTTTTCTCCTCTCTTCTCGACTCTTCCATTGTCTTTCTCCCTCCTCTCCTCTTCTCTCTCCTTCGAGTTCTCCTTTTCCATAGTCTCTTTCATTTTTCGATGGAATTAACATCTCCTCCCTTTAATCGTTTTACTTCGATTTTTTTGGAGCCACAAATTCCTTAGAGATCCCTTCTCATTAAGAACATGTTCAAGCTGATTCTTTTCCGGACAACTACACCACTTGGATTGCTTTCTTTAGAAATTTGTGGGAATTTGGATTTATAATACGTTTGTAATCCTATTCACATAACCAGTTAGGATATATATAAATTTGTTTTGAAGAAGGAAGAGCTGAAGGATGGAGCAAAGACACTGATCTTGAAAATGAAACTATTGAGTCCAACCTACCCTCCTTTCGATTTTCAACTTCTCAAACCTGGTGATCATTAAAAAATATGGTTTTAATTAATAATTGAAAATGAATTTTGAAAATTAATTACAATTACACCTGAATATTAATATTATCATATTTGAATTATATATATTGTTGATTATATAATTATTGTAGAAAGTTGGAGTTGGATTTTGTATAGGTACTGGAATCAAGTTTTTTCAAACTATTATGCTGCCCTTCTTGACGATTCTGGAATTTAAATGAGTAGGTTTGAATTTAGAAAGAGGGTATTAATTAAAGATATAATTGTATATTAGTATATTAGTTCGGGCTTGTGTGTGTTTGGTTAAAAACGAAGGATTTAGTGAAATCAGAAAGCCACGGAAGGAGAAACAGAAACACACTTGATCAGTTCAAGAAATGAACAAAACAAACTTATAGAACTGGCTCCACAGGAAAAATATGGCCACGGAGATATTGAACCAGAGACGTTAAATATAATCACTGATCTCCATAAGAGAGGATGGAAGGGGAGGACTCTGAGGACAGAGAAGATGAGAAGGAGAAAGATAAGGGAAAAAAATTAAAAATATACTTTTATTTTCAAGTCATCTTACCATGTCAACCTTTAGTCAATTTAATTTAATGGTTTTATTACTAGAGGGACCTTTTAAACCTATTCTTAAAAACTTAGAGACTAAAATGGCAAGTTTGAAACATTACGGACTAAAGGTACCTATTCTTGAAAACTCGGAAACTAAAAGGGTATTTTTCCTGAGGATCAAATATTCCTTTTTGTCAACCTATTGTCATTTGCATTGCTGCAATAATTTCTATGGACAGCTTACTAACCGAACAGTCGAACACAATAGCAATGCCTAATACCTCCATTTTTGTATCATCCAATTTTTTGTACTGTCTTGATCTTTAGTTTCATCTTATCTCATAAAAGAAAAATAAACTCTAGTTTCCTTCTTGTTTTACCCACTTTGGATGCAGATGATGAATCTGAGCAGGCAGATGCAAATCAAAGTAATGAGAAAGGTCTTGATCTAATGAAAATGAGTAAGAATGATCAGCTAGCAAGCCCCTCTGGAAGAGTTAGTGATACTTCTATCAAAGATAATACAGAAACGAAAGACGGTTCGATCAGTCCTGCAGAGACCTCGAGCAAGACATTCTTGCCCAAAGAAGGCAGTTCTCTTGTATATCCAAGCCCCTCCATGGTTGGTGCGAAAAAACTGAACTCGAAGAGGCCAGCATTTGTTTCAGTACAACATCCCAAACCGATTACATCTATTGCAGTTGGAATTCAATTAAATGAAACTAAAGCTGATAGTGTAGAAAAAGAGGATCCATTTTTCACTTTGCTAACTGGTGGGAAAGCCAAAAGCAGTCTATTTTAGCAGTATAGAGATTTTAGCAAGCAGTTATGTTCTTTAAAAATGCACATATTCCATTGTTCATGAAAAATCATCCAATAGTATTTATTGATAAATTTTGAGAGCAGTGCTGTAAACTCTTGTATGGTTAGATAGCTAAACACAAGTTTGAACTTTTGAGTTCAAACCAATTTTGTTGCTTGATTTATGCTTAATTAGGCTTAAGTGATGATGTTATCGTTCTCTAAACTTGTCTATGATTTTATTAACAATTGCAAACCAGGGATCATTATTGAACTATTCATGAAGAATTAACCATATCGATTTATCACAATATCATCTTTATCATATAGATGATTTAAAGTACTCAGAATAGGCTTAATTGATAATGTTCTGGTTCTTAAATTAGTTTTTTAAAATTAAGCCAATAAACAAGAGATTTTTTTTGCTTTTTTATCTACTTTAGCCATACTTTAAAAAATCAAGTTAAAATTTGAAAACTAAAAAAAACTTGTTTTTGTTTTTTGAATTTGGTTAAGAATTTAACTCTCTAAATGTAAAACATTATAGGAACTTGAGAGGAACCCAACTTAATTTTTATAAGTCAAGTACCCTCAATTTTGGGTTTTCATATTTGAAAATTAAGTTCATAAATACTATTTTCACTTATAAATTTTTATGAATTGTTGCCCACTCCCTACAAATGCTTTAAAAAATCAAATCAAATCAAGTTTTAAACTAAACACACCCTCTTAATATCTATAAACAAGATTTTACATCTCCAAGCCATTCCCAAATGGATGAAAACAGGTGTACAATTCAAATACAATATGATTAACATCAGAAGGCAGTGAGAATACAAATCTTAAGCCTCTTTCTAAACCTATCAAAACAGAGCCATTTCCAACCAAATCATGCCTTTTTAACAGAAAAATTAAGAATAAAATCCTTAATTTCTTCATTAGGTACTCTATCAATGGCAGTTCGACCATCTACATCTTTCACATCATAATTAGCTCCAGCTCTCAATAGCTCCTCAAGTTTTGGTTTGTCCCCTTCTGAGGCAGCCAGCATCAGCAAAATGTCCACTGGGTGAATGTCTTGGCTCAAAAGAGCCTCCATTTTGTCATATGTACCCTCCACTGCCAGCATTCCCATGTAGTTGAAATACTGCACAACCAAAATGTTCACTTTCCTTTAAAATTTGTTTCTAGGAATGATGTTAATTTCATGGTTCAGAGTTTTTGGTATCCACAATTGACTCGAAAAGTGTCGACATAATCTCGCTTTTAATATGAGTACTTAGATTAAGATTCTATCTTATAGAATATGTGCCAAGTTGTTACTTTAATGCCATGATACTCGTTAAATAATTATATAAGACATGCTACCGTAGGCTAGTTGAGATGAATGATTGGCATTGGACTAAGAACACAAAAAGTAGACTTCTTCTGTACCTAATTTGGAATAGGAACATGTTGGAATATTATTGTTCATCATGATTCATCTCTTAGAAAAGCTTGATACAATTGGGAGTCATCTTAAATCTCAAGTCATGACTAATGCAATGAGTCAAATCAAGCTATTATGTTTATCGGTTTTCATTGTTCGTATGGTGTATTTCTCTCTTCTTGTTATATACTAGGAGTCTGTCTGGATGGACTTTGTGAATGCTTAAAAAAAGTGCTGAGAGGCCGTAAGGAAAACGTGGCTTACTCGAGTTTTTAAACTATGGACAAGGTGATTCAGCACATTTGCAAAGCAAAAGAGCAGAAGGATGAAGGAATACTTTTGATTCTCCCCTTAACCTAAAGGCTACAGAAAATCAGTAATGTTTGCTAAGTTTGTTTGAGGGAAGTAGGAAGTTCTATGCACTTTTCATAGTGGCAATGGAACACCTTGTTTTAGTTTCCTAATGTGAGAGCAGAGTTTGTTACACAAATGCACTAAGTTATGAGGTTGGTTATAACGTTTAAGGTGCCCTTCTCACAATCTCATATCACAAAGCGTTTCTTATTTTGACTAACCAATGTAAAGAGATTTTTGTACAAATTGCCTTGAACCAACAACGTTAATGCAAAATGACCCGCTCCTATAAAAACTAATCTTTTACTTACGTCATATAGCACCTAGTCGCCTAGAACATGCTCTATGACTAAGCAAAAGGTTAATTTTCATGAAACCATTAACCCTGCTAAGAAAGGCCATCCATACAAAAACCTCCCAATTTAAGTCCATTCATCTAGCTTCACTCCTTCACTAAGGAGCCATTACGAATTCACAAAACTTCTAAAAGAAAACAAAAACAGCAAGAGGGTAAGAACAATTTCAACTTCCAAAATCATAAGAATCAGCCCCAAACCAGCAATGAAACAAAAAACACCTGCTCTTAAACAATCACAGTCCCCAAACACAATAACAAGAAAGCCACAAAATCCAAAGAAAGAAGGGAGTAATCAGTAAAAGAACCTGCTCAACATCGTCTCTGTTGAAGTCATCTCGGGACTGGCTGCCATAAATGCCTGCACCTTCGGCATTTTGCCTTAAATTGAACCAGCACGTTGCTCTAGACCCATTAGAGGGTCCAATGGCGACGGGTGAAACCCATCGGAGGCTGGATTGAAGACCAAGAAAATGGGAACCCAATTTCAATGGGGAGCGAGAGTTGAAGGATCTCGGGGTGAGATTTATGGAAGTAGTACAGGAGAGGGAAGCCATGGCTGAGTTTGTGCAAGTTTTGTAAGAAGAAAATGTGATTTTGCTATCGCACTCTTGCAGGTTCTATCCATCCACTCGGAATCCGGTGGGCCAATGGGTATGTAAGGATTGTGGGGAAGTGTTGGCAGAAGAGATCTTGGACGTTGGATGAATCTTGACAGTGATGAAAGCTCCAGGCCATCTCACTAATGGGCAGTCGTCAACATTTTGGATAATACAAACTTGAGAAATAAACCTCAGAATGTTTCCAAATTTTTTTATTATTTTTTTTTTAACTAGCACTTTTAGAAAATTAGTTGAAATAATTTTTCTTAGTCTATCTCGACCGAGCTCAACTACCGAAATTTACATAAAAAATAAAAAATAAAAATATAATTTTTTTCATCTCATTGTTTTGGATTTTCTCTGTTAAATTTTATTAATTTTTTCAAATATTATATAAACATTCCAAATTTTGGTCAACATAAAAACCAAATTATAAGAAAATTTAAAAATATATAAGAATTTAAAAAATTAGTAGATTCTCGATGTAATCATATGGCAGAATTTGCCCAGAAAGCTCAAATATTAAAAATCTTATATGTAAATCGTGCTCAAGGTTTCAGCGAGAAAGCCACAATCTCAATTGAGATGAATTTTCTAAAAAGGTAAGAGTTCTAAAAGATGAAAACATTAGAGAGTTATTTCTTCAAGATCACAATTTAGAATCTCCATTCCCATTTGGATCTTCAATGTGAATGTGAATGTGAATGGACTCTCTCCTTCTATGCGAATCTTGAGCTTAAATTACACTTCAAATATAGAGTATGTTTAAATATAGATTTGATTTTTCAAATTCACATTATTTTACTTTTTCAATTTTTAAATTTGGCTTTTTACATGCATCTTGTTATTTTTTTTTTTTTTGCTTTTGCATGTCATTATGTATTTATTTTATAATTTAGATATAGTTTTTAACCAATCCATGATTTTTAAATTTGAATATCATTATAAACAATAAATATATATACCTATAATAATCAACGGTCTTCATATTTAACAGAATTAAATTGTAAACAGCGATTATCAATAGGGGTTCTCAGCTAAGCATGTGGTTAATTAGGTTGACAGTTGTTTATTGAAGGTGATGCAGCTCCTCTAGAAATTAAAAGAATGATCAAACTGTGGTGAATCTGGATGATCTCACTTCTAGCTACATACTTATTTTGCTCCTCAGCCTTCGAAAACTTCATCTCTTTCTTTGAGTTTTGTGTGGATATGGAGAATGGATGGGTTATTGATTCAAGAATGAAATGGTTATTGATTCAACTCCGGAAGTGTTTGAAGAATAGAAGATTTTGATATGGGAAGTTCAACGGTGTTGTGGGTTACTCAAATTCGAATGCTTTTTGCCATGTGTTTCATCTCATGGAAGACATTTTTGGGTTTTTTTTTTTTTTTTTTTTTGTTCAATTAATTAAGATGTATTTAAGAGCCTTTTAGAACGTGGGTTACTCCCTCTAATTCGAATTGGGGGGCATTTAAGACATTTGAAAATTATTATTATTTTTTAAATTTCATTTACCATTTTTACAATTGTAAAACTTTGAATAGTGACACTTAGTAGGGTTTGGCGTTGGGAATGACTTGGCCCAGGGCCCACAGCAAAAGTAAAAAGAAAGTTGTCCTACATTGGAAAACTAAACATTGGCTTAAAGGTATAAATACCAAGGCATGATAGAAATGATTAAATAGTGGTGTGAAGGTATCACTCTTTCACCATATGCACGTTGTCATTTGGTTGGGTTTCTTATTACTCCTCCATTACTAGAGGCAGGTTATTCTCACCAAATGATGATTTTGTGATTTTGTTGGTAAGGAGTACTTAGCAAATGGTATTTTCATTTTGAACATCGTTAATGTTGCTTCTAAGATGAATGAAAATGTTCTACTTATATCGTTGAATCAATTTATATGTGTATAGAAGCAAAATTTACTAAAAAAACTTTTTAAACCTGTAACTATTAGGAGCATAGAATTATTTGAATTGATTCATTCTGATTTGAATGATTTTAAAAATACTACAAATAAAAGCGGTAAAAATTATTACATATCTTTTGTTGATGATTTTACTAGATATACTAAAATTTATNAATGACTTGGCCCAGGGCCCACAGCAAAAGTAAAAAGAAAGTTGTCCTACATTGGAAAACTAAACATTGGCTTAAAGGTATAAATACCAAGGCATGATAGAAATGATTAAATAGTGGTGTGAAGGTATAACTCTTTCACCATATGCACGTTGTCATTTGGTTGGGTTTCTTATTACTCCTCCATTACTAGAGGCAGGTTATTCTCACCAAATGATGATTTTGTGATTTTGTTGGTAAGGAGTACTTAGCAAATGGTATTTTCATTTTGAACATCGTTAATGTTGCTTCTAAGATGAATGAAAATGTTCTACTTATATCGTTGAATCAATTTCTATGTGTATAGAAGCAAAATTTACTAAAAAAACTTTTTAAACCTGTAACTATTAGGAGCATAGAATTATTTGAATTGATTCATTCTGATTTGAATGATTTTAAAAATACTACAAATAAAAGCGGTAAAAATTATTACATATCTTTTGTTGATGATTTTACTAGATATACTAAAATTTATTTCTAAAAACAAAGGATGAAGCCAATAGTATAATTTTTAAATATAAAGCAGAAGCAGAGAATCAATTAGACAAGAACATTAGAAGGTTAAGGTCAGATAGAGATTGTGAATATAGTAATAAAACTCTTAAAGAATTTTGTGAATCAAATGACATTATTCATGAATTGACTACATCCTATTCACCACAACAAAATGTTATAGTTGAACGTAAAAAGAGAACAATTAAGGAAATGATGAGTGTTATGCTTTTAAGTGCTAGATTATCTGACACTATGTGGGAAGTTGTGCTTTCTGTTTGTTTCATTCTTAACAGGGTTCCTCACAATAAGCTGGATGAAATGTCATACGAACGATGGAGAGGTTATGCACCTAACCTCAACTACCTAAGAGTTTGGGGGTGCTTGGCTAAAGTAGCATATCCTGCATTCAAGAAACCTACGGTAGTATCTAAAACCTTGGACTATGTTTCCAATTTTCATTGGTTATGCTCATTACAGTGCTACATATAGATTTATGTGTCTGAGTGATAAATCAATATGTGAGTATAAAGATGCTGGATTTTTTGAGCATATATTTCCCATGATCAAGGTAGATAATGAATAAGTTAAAACATCTAATAGTGACAAAATATTTGTATCTTTACATTCTTCTTTTGACAATATGCATGAAATTGAACCTAGGAAAAGTTCTAATAATATGCATGAAATTGAACCTAGAAGAAGAAGCAAAAGACAAAGAATTGAAAAGAATTTTGGTCATGATTTCTTAACTACCGTTTTAGTTGAAAGGCCATATGATATAGATAACCAATTTGCATGCATGTATCTAATAGATGAGGATCCCAAAACCTACCAAGAAGCCTTAAGCTAAGTAGACTCAAGCTTATGGAAAGAGGTGATTAAGAGTGAATTAGATTCACTAACCATGAATTAAACTTGGGATGTGGTAGACCTTCCTAAAGGTAGTAAACCAATTAGATACAAATGGATTTTTAAAAAGAAAATTAAACGCAATGGCTCAATTGAAAGGTACAAGGCTAGGCTAGTAGTGCTAGGATATACTAAAAAACAAGGCATTGACTACTTTGACACATATTCTCTTGTTACTAAAATAGTCACAATTAGAGCCTTAATTGCCCTAGCCGCCATCATGGTCTTCAGATACACCAAATGGATGTAAAAACGACCTTTCTTAATAGTTATCTAGAAGAGGAAATCTATATGGTACTACCTGAAGGCTTTATAGTTGCTAGTCAAGAAAATAAAGTGTACAAGTTAAAAAAACCTCTTTATGGTCTTAAGCAAGCTCCCAAACAATGGTATGAAAAATTTAATAACACATTAGTAAACAACGATTTCAAGGTGAATTCCTTTGATACCTGTGTTTACCCAAAATTGTTTGGAGTTGAGTGTGTGATTATATGTTTGTACGTTGACGATATGCTTATCTTTGGAACAAACATAGATGTAATCAAAATACCAAGTTGCTATTATCATCACATTTTTTAAGTGAAAGTTCTAGGAGAAGCTGACATAATACTTGGTGTTAAGATAAGCAAAACAGAGAACGAATTCTCTTTGTGTTAATCACACTACATAGAAAAACTATTAAAGAGATTTAATAGTTTTGATGACACCCCCAATAAGAACACCTTATGATGCCAGTATGAGCCTCAACAAAAATAAAGGAGATAATGTTTCTCAATGGAAATATGGAAAGATCATAGGAAGTGTTATATTTTTAATGAATTACACTAGACCTGATATTGCATATGTTGTAAGTAGATTTAGTAGATATACACATAATCCTGACAAAAATCATTGGATAGCTCTTCGTCATTTATTAAAGTACCTTAAGGGTACAATAGACTATTGTTTGCACTTTAATAAATTTCGGCGGGGGAGTTATTTCATGGAAATCTGCAAAACAGACCTGTAGAGTTAGGTCTACCATGGAATCTGAATTTATTGTGCTAGAATTAGTAGGACAAGAAGCGGAGTGGCTTAGAAGCCTACTAAGAGATCTACCATTGTGGAAGGCATCAAAGAAATTTCAACCATCAAAGAAATTTCAATATCAGGTCAAAATTTTGACTAATTCAACTCTCAGTTCAGTTCCCAGGTAGAGGTGTTCCTAACGGCCAGCTTACCTAGCCAGAACAATCCTTCCTTTATAGTCAATTTTTTATTTTTAATTCATTAATCTTTTAATTAATAGCTAATTAATATATTAATGAGTTCAGGTGAATTATTAAGCTTTATTTTTAATCTTTTTAAAAAAATAAATTCACTTAAGAAATAATCTAATATTTTAAATCTTAAATCTTTCAAAATAAAATTAAAGATAATCTTAGATATTTATTCTAATCATATTTGAAAGATAAAAGATAGTATTATTTGTATTGGAAGATAATTTTAATAGATAAAAGAAAATATAAATAGGAGAGAATCTTAATTCCTATTAGAAAACTTCCAACTATTAAAAAGAAGAAAGATAAACATCCTAATTGAATTTTCCTATTCAAATATATAAAAATATAAACTAATTAGAAAACATCTCAATTAAATCTAAAATAAGATCATAACTTATAACCTTAGTCTAAATGTCATACTTTATGTAAAGTAACAAACAATTTTAAACATATATGACAATGAACAATTTGGTAGTCTTATGAAATGGAAGACAATTTAAATTACTAGAATTTAAACTCAAGATAAAACTTGATTGACCGCGTCAATTTTCCTTTACCAAAAGTTTATTCGTGCGGATTAAACACCAAATCAATAATAAACACTACCAATTTTTTTACTAGGATTTAAACTCAAGATAATACTTGCTTGTGTTTGCACACGCACGGGCCACGACTACACAAGTAAACATTTATCATATAATTTTGTTTTTTTCTCACACAAATAAGAACTTAAAAAGGAGATTAATTTTGTTTGTAGGTATGCATTACATTATTCAAAATTTGTTTTTCATACAAATCATAATCTTCACCATTAGTGCTTAATTTGATTCTTATAATTTCAAATCTCATTCACAACAAATTTAAAAAAACTCATAGAATTACGGAAGATTTTAGAAATTGATCTAATGCAAAAACCTAATTAACATCATATTTACAATTCAATTTCATAATCTACGTATACTGCATATATGAAACTTTAAAATACTCACCTTCTTTTGGACTTTAGTTTTAATAGAATAAAGATGAATGGTGGTGGTGAGAAAACCAATGATTATACATCAAACACATACGTATAATTTTGTTTCCTCTAACCCAAATAAGACCAAATCACAGTATCAAAATACACACTATATTTGAACAAAATTCAAAATACCTAAAAAATTATGGAGAAATTTCTGGCAGGTCTTTAGCGTTCTTGATATTCTAAGTAATCAAATTTAATCTCTACAAAATCTTCAAAGTGGTAGACTCGTGTTGATAATGTGTTGTAAAATAAAAACATTGCAAGAACAAAGGAAGAATAAAAGAAGCAAAGTAGAGAGAATTAGAAAGTAAAGAAAACAACTCAATTGTGGTGTGTTTACAAATAATATCTACAATCTCTATTTATAGGGTTGTGAGAATATTGGTTCAAATATAAATAGGGGACATAAAAAAGTTAGATTAATAAGAGATTAATGGATGAATTTGTAACCTATAAGTTATGGACATTTATACAAATTACAATATTTATAACAAATTTAATATTTCTTTGTCGACTCATTTAATAACACGCCAATATAGTCTTATTACCAATTAATGATCATGTCATTTTTTATTAGGTTAATTAACAGTCAAATCCTAAGAATCATTTATAATAATTTTCAAATCTCGAAAACTAAATAAATAAACACTAAACTTAAAGCTTAGAACAAAAGAATGTAATTTATCCCATTATACACTTTCTTTTAGCATTTATAAATGAGATTTTTACACCATAAATTTTATAAATATCCTAAAATTTGAATTATGTCCTTAAGAACTTTTATCTATAATTTTGGACAAAATTAACATTTTCATTTTTAATTTCAGGAAATTCGTAATGCTAATGTGATTCGTTATTTACATATTTTTCGATTTTTTACTTTATAAAACGGTATTTTTTATTTTTTTCGTTTGAATTCATTCCATTCAAGATTTTTCATTTAATGCAAAATCTTTTTTTAATTTTTTTTTTATTCATTTTAGGAGGATTTTCATTAATTAGTTTCTTTCGTTTCTTTTTTTTTTTAATCTCGGCACAATTCATCCCATTTTGAATTTTGAATTTATTCATTTTTCATCTATTTTTAATTTTATGTATATATATACGAGACTTATTGCAAATATATATAATATTTATATCAAATGTATAAGAACAATTACAAATTTTAGGTTTAGTTACATAATATATACCTCCTTATTTAAAATTAAAAATAAAATGTAGGAATAAACTTCATAGTATATATATATTATCATAATATATGTAGTACATAGTATATAAATCCTAAAATAAATGTCTAGCATATTTGATTTAGAGATTGGTCAACCAGATCAATCTTGGAAAACCTATCGTCAGATCATCATATTTGTGGAGTTCTATTTATGTCACCTCTGTTGGAGTTTCATATATGAGCTAGATTCTTTCGCCCCTTCTTTCTAAATATATGTTCGATTTGTTCCCGATCTAGTATAGTTGTCCTTGTCAACAAATGATGTCTCTCTTTATCATCGATGCATCCTCTAGTTACCTGTGCATAGTGAGCCTTTGTCGTTATTGTCAATTTCTTGTCAGCTTTAGTTGGACTCGTCAGAGAAAATGAGTAACAGATAGAGATACAAAAGTTCCGAGAGAAATAAGAGAATGAATTTGGAAGGGGAGCATATGAGAAAGTACATCACACAAAATTCTGCCAAATTTTTAACTTTCTAAGAAAAATTGTGCCAAATTATTAGGAACCTAATCATTTCTTTGTTAAAACCCAAATAGAAGCATACTAAAGGAAATAAAGTCAAAGAAACTTGTATCATCTTTGCATGTGCCACACTAACTTCAGTGAGAAAATTTTGAATACAGCTGTAGTGTGCTCTTTCGCTATAAGTCAACAATTACTAAATATAAAAGATAGAACCCTGGAGTCTCAGTTCAGTTCAATACCCAGAAAAATACTACCACCATTCAATTTGGTCCAACTCTACTCACACATTTTCTCTATTACTTTTCAACCTCATAAAAATAAATAAATAACCAACAAAAATTCTATGTACAAGTTCTCATAGTACTATTAAGTCCATCTAAATGAGTCAACCTCAGCAAACTGCTTAAAGACATGCCTTTAATCGAGAGATTAGAGGTTCAAATGATAATTCATTTTATCAACAAAAAGAGAGATTCCACGGCATAATATTACACTTGGAGAATTGAGTTACATAGACATCTGTTCAAAACAATTTCATCAAAAAAGAGCAAAAAAGACCTTGCTATACAATGAGGCACAAACCTACCTTTAGACAAATAAATTACAGACTGCTACCCAAAGATGAGGGACTAGGAATCTTCATTCATTCCTCACAAGCCACCCCCATCTGATTGAACAATTATCACCACCAGCATTATCATCATCAAGGGGAGGGTGGTCAAAATTTCAAGAAAATTCACATCAGCTAAACAATCTTCAGAAGACATCTAGAGCTGAACTGATGGCATTTGATGTTTGTTAGTTTACTCGGAAATTCTTTTGTTAATGATTTATTTGGCAGAATACCAGTTTTGTGCACACTTTGCATCCACAGCAAGATCGACACTAAGAATGTTCTTTCCATTGAAGGGCTTCGACATGCACTCGACAACAATGGCCTTAGCAACCTCGGCAGATTCGGTTGGTCCTTCCAAGATTACTTCATCATGAACCTGACTTTCGGGAGAAGTGTTAATATTCATGCAAGTATTTCTCAGATAAAAACAGGAAAATTGGGTGGGTGCTGCAGGAAGGGATGCAAGTTAAAATTGAAAAATAACTAATTGAAACAGTTTAACTAACATATGTCAGCCAATCCATTAAAAAGATTTTATTCAAACCTAGAATATTTTGCACTTGGTTAGTTGTTTTGGTGGTTGGTTTTCTTGCCAGTTTTCAGTTTTTCCTCACACCAACAGGTTAGTTCTGCTCAATTTGTTCCACAGAGTTGAACTAATAATTCCACAGGGGCCTTTTTTTCAATATATATATATATATATATATATATATCTTTGAGTGGCCTTTTATTTTGCGCCAACTTGCACACATGAGACTATTCTCATAACACCATTTGTCATACCTTACTATATTCAATTGTCAATGGAACTTTTGAGATATTAAATCTAAGGTAAGAGGTCAATATGACTTGAATCAATTTCTTCTAAGTTGTTTGTTATTTACAATAGCCCTTATTGACCACTAGACCAAACCAACTCATGGTGGTTCTTCTCTACATATAGCCACGTCTTTTAACAAAGATAATAATGTCCCGATCAAAGTTATGGGCTTGTTTGGGAGCTGTTTTTTAATCTGTTTCTGACAACAAAATTAAATTCAGCAAACACATGTTTGGCAATGTTTTTTAAAAGTTGTTTTCTCTTGCTTTTATTTCCTAAGTTATTTATTTTTCAAAATAATCCTTCAGCTTTTGTAAATATTGAGTTGAATGCCAAATAAACCTAATCTTATTGTAGTTCTCCAAAACAGCTTTGGAAACAAAAGGCAGAAAAGTATTTTGTAAACAGTCTCCCAAACAAGCCTTTAGCAGGAAAGGTAACAACTACCACTTGGAAGATTAAAGATGGCGACGAATAACCTGCAAAAGCAGCCTCCATCCAAGTTCTCTCAAACGTGAATTTTTAGATATTTCCAACATGGCACACATGGCAACATCGGCAGCACTACCCTGTGACAGAGACATTCGTGAACCAAATTCAATATTGGAGGTTGGGATGGCGAAAAGCTGATAAAGGAAGTTTATGAGCATACCTGCACGGGAGTATTGATAGCAGCTCTTTCAATATGCCCTTTCTGGGCACGAGTAGCATGCTTCACTGAAGGAAACTGACGAGCTCGTCCAAGCAAAGTGCGAACACATGATTTCTCCTCGGCCTCTGCCATTCGAAGATCTTGCCACCTACGGACCTCTTTCCTTTCATTGTACCACAAGTTAACCGTCTTCTTTGCTTCCTCCACTGTAACCTGAATGGTGAGGTAACCAATGCCAATTAGCAACTTAACGCTATTGGGACAGCCAGTAGGTTTTGGAAAATACCTTCCAATCCTTGGAAAGGCCAACAGGAGTCTTGCCATATGCAATGGAAAAATTAAGCATTTTAGCTTTCCTTCTTTCAGAAGCAAAGGCATCCTGCAGAAAAGAGAGAAATGTTCACATAAAAGAAGTCGAAAAATAACTAAGAGATCATTTAAATGGCACTTTGTTCTTGCTGGACCAACTTGGGATAAAGAAAAGGATAAGACACTGCTATATCTAGAAATGCAAATGCATCAGACTGGCATTGCAATTTATGAAGATGGACACCCCATTTTAGGAGGAGTGTCCATGTCGGAAACGCTCCGGACACGTGTTTGACGCACAAATTTTCGTGTCCTATTTTTACATATTTATTTTTAGTTTTAGACAAGTGGGGACACGGTGGGGACACTTTCTGAACACGCTTGTGAAATCCCTTTAAAGAAAAAATGGTCCAGCCTTTTATGTTTGACCCAAATCAATTATATTAAACAAAGATGAGAAAAAAAAAAAAGGAAAGCCCTTTTCTCTAACCAAAGATAAAAAGAAACATAAACATATAAAAGTGAAGAAACATAAATATTTCATCTTCTACAATTATTAATTAACTTAACATCTTATGCTTTTCTTAGTGAACTACAATTAGTATTTTATGTTAAATTTATTATTTATATATATCCTAAAAAAATAAAATAAAAAGTGCATCTCCAACGTGTCTATGTCCTAGTTTAATTTTAAATGGGCATATCACCGTGTCGTATCCATATCCGCTCTTCTTTGATTGCAATAAATTATCATGACTGGTAAGTAAAATAAAAAATAAATAACAATTGAGTTCAATTGTGTATCGACCGGTAAAAGCAAGGATTCAATGATAAAGTATTTCATACATCAATAAAAAAAAAAGAATCCATATACAAAGCATCTAATTTACGTGAAAATTTCAGACTTGGTTGACTAGGTTGAAGGATGAATTACTATTATTACGAAGAAGAATCTCAGTCAGGCCAACAGTTAAAAGAGAAAATCAACTCTCTTAAGGAATCCAAAGCCAAACATCCACAAACCTACTAAAAGATACCAGAAACTCAAGAACAAGATTTTAATAACCAAGAAGGCAGGGTGCAAGGCACTAGTTGAGGAAGAAGATAAGACATTTTCATGGCCTTCACAAATCTCTAACAAGGAGAATTTCTCGAACTCCAAAACTTTTAGTCACTCTATGGCAAAATTGTGAAGAAAAGCACACATTATTCAACCAATGGATTCCATTCCAAAAAGAGTTTCATTATTTAACTAGCTATGATATTAGTGATATTATTATTACAAGAGACTTCCAGTGAGTAATTGTAATTACAAAAAGGAGTTAGTGCATCCAAGATAAAGCTAAAAAAGATGTAGAGTCAATAACTTTGATGTATCTTGTTTATTGTATAACATTAAGCGATCCTTCCACTCCAACCACTATGACCTAACTCCTCTTTAAAGGGATAACCTAGAGTGAATGTATTGATTTTTCTAAGCTACATGTGAGATCTCCAATCGTGAATATGTATTCAAGGAAGGCCAGAAACATTAATTCTTAGGCTATGGTTAGTTAGTGGAACACACGCCTTGCTACGTTATGTGGGTTATGTGCCTGGTTATATTCAGAGGGGTTTTCTTGTAATCTTCGAGGAATATTTTCATTTGTCATGTTTTTTTTTAAATATAAACGACTCTCATTGAGAAAAAAATGAAAGGAATCATGGGCATACAAAAAACCAAGTCCACAAAAAACCCCTTAGAGAAAGGGTTTCCAACTATCTAAGATATTGCCTAGGGAATAAATACAAAAGGTCTTCAAAACCAAAGCCAAAAGAGAAACATGAAACCTCACCAAAGACCAAACCTCACTAGGGTCTCTCTCCACACGACAAAACACTTTGTTGTTCCTCTCCCCCCAAAGATCCCACAACAATGCGCACACCCCCGCAAACCAAAGAAAATGGCCTTCCTCTTTGAAAGGCTGATGAAGGAGGAACTACCCGATCATTAAACAAACATCCCTCTAAAGAGCAAGCGCAAAATCAACCTTTTGAAAGAAACCATTCCAAATAGATCTTGCAAACTGATACTCCCAGAGAAGGTGATCTAGGTTTTCCTCTGCCTTCTGATGAAGGATACAACAAAAAGGACTCATTAACGAAGGCATTTTCTCAAAAGCCTATCCATCATGTTCGCACAACCAAGCAATACTTGCCATGAAAAGAACTTGTCTTCTTTGGAATCTTAATCCTCTATAAAACATCAAAGACCGACTCAACAATAGGGGAGGGATCCAATAAAATCCTAAAAAAGACTTACAAGAGAAGCCCTCCATAGGGGTAGGACTCCAAACATGAATATCCTTTCTCCCTAGTCTAAAGTTGAAACCCTCAATCAAAGAGAGAAAAGAGGCCACCTCCGACATGTCCCTATTGGACAATGGCTGACGAAAACCAAAGGAGAAAGAAATCGAATTCTCCTACCAAAATTTTTCAAGGACAAATGATATAACCATGGAAACACAAAAGAGAAGGATCTATTCCCCATTCAATGATCTTTCCAAAAATATGTTTCCTTACCATCTTCCACAACACAAAAAACAAGATGGGAAAAGGAAGAGAGTGAAAAAGAAATACCTTTCCACATATTTCGGTGTGTGCCTTTAACCCCTTTCACCACCCACTCACAGGGATGGGGGGTTGTGCTTGCTCACAATAATCCTCTGCCACAAGGATTCAAGCTCAAGGGCAAAACGCCAAAGCCATTTAACCAAGACAGTTTTGTTGCATAATCTTAAATTTACTAGCTGGTGTAGGTTTTCTTTAGTTTCGGTTGTTATTTGTTTGTTAGTTGGGTAGTTTAGCTTGCTCTTAAAAGCCTACATACGTGGCTCTAGTATCGAGAAATTCAGGAATTAAGGGTTTGGGTCACTAGTGTTGAAGAAGAAGCATTGATTGATACAAAGAGAAATGAAAGAGCAAACCCGTCAAGTGAAGAATTTGGAACTAGGAGATTCAATGGAATTAGCAAAAACATCAGTTTACCTTCAACAATGGAACTGGAGGTTTATCTTCCCCAGGTTGAGGATCCCACTCAAGAAGCACGCTTCCTTCTTCAACAGCTTTACGAATGTGAGGGTACATATTCATTGCGGTCCTTGAATGGAAATCTCCCCCAGCTTTAAAGGCTTCCAGCATGCTCTTACAATTCGCAAGATGAGCAAGAATCCTAAGTTCCAACTGCAAAATGGATTTACATTTCGATCAATAATGTTCTCTTTTTTAATATGATTATATAGTTGAAGCCAATAGGTCACAAAAAGAAAGCAGGGGAAGATGGGGCAAAGCTAAATTACACGCCTCATAAACAAATCCTCTCTCATCATTAATAAAATTACCTGGCCATAATCAGCAACAATGAGGGAATTTCCAGGAGCAGCTATAAATGCCTGACGGATCTTATACCGATCCTTTTCCAGAGCCGGTTGATTCTAGTACACGAAAAATATAACCAACCAAAGTCTCTATTAGAATCATTGTTTGAAAGGAACATACGAACATAAAGATCACTAGGAACTGAGATGACAAACACACTCGCACACAGAAGGCTAATTGAAAATCGGTGCAAAAAATAGTTAGCAATAATCCTAATATTTTACGTCATGCCTGTTGTGGATTTAGTCCTCTGTGATAATGGTAAGCTCTAAGCATCTAGTAACTATCTAATTGAAGAAGCAAACCTACTTTTCCAAGGAAATCATACAAATGTCTTCAGTTCCAAACGCAAGTATAGTTGAGACAAGTAAACTATGAACCTGCAAATTTGGTCTCCGAGCTGAGAGGCGGCCAGTTTCTGTGTTGATATTTAGGGAACAATGCACACGTCCATTCTTACCAGATATATTGCTTCCCTGCGATTGAAAAAGCCAATTTCACTACAAGTCAAAAATCGTGCCGAGAATTTGAAGTCTTAACATATGAAAATCATAAGTGTCAATGAGAGAAGAAAGAGACTCCATGCTTCGAAGTTCAAAGCTGTGTTCATCGATCAAAATCAACATGCCTTCAGATAATTGTGCCTAAATCAAGTGAAGCAGCAGTATACAATACTCTGAATTAGTTCCTTCTTAAACCTACATGCATTTTTTATATATATAATAAGATAATACACAGGCACGCAAAATAAAGACCAGGGTCTCCAATCCTATAAAATAGCACCTATCAAATAATAACAAAAAAATCTTCAAAAAATCTTCATAACTAAAGCCTAAGAAACATGAAATCTAGCAAGAGACCGTTCATCACTCATGTCCTTTCTAAGCTTCTAAACACTATTACTTCTATCACCCCAAAGATCCAACAATGACGCACACACTCTGGCAAGTTCACAAGAAACAACCCTTCTCCCTAAAAGGCAGAAGGAGAACAATGGAACATGTAAAGATGCATCTCCAAAGGAAATGATCTAGGGTTTCCTCTATCTTCCAACAATGAATACAATAAAACAGGTCTATCAATGAAGGTCAATTTCTCGTGAGCCAACCCAAAGTGTTTACAAGACCATGGATGACCTACCAAACAAACAACTTAAATTTTTTGGAATCTTGATCTTCCAACAGAGACTCTAATGGGGAGAAGAGACCAACAAGCAACAAAAGAAAGAATGGCATGGGACACCCCCAAAAGAGTTAGGGCATTAAACATGTCAATCCCTCCTCCCAATCCTAAAATCAACCTCCCCTATTAAAGACAAGGGAGTTGTGACATCTGTTGTTTCCTTATTAGACAAAGGATGACAAAACCCAAATGAAAAGGAGACTCCAAGACCAATGTAAGGTATCAGCCACAAGACGATTTTTTAAAGAGGAAAGGTGGTAACATATAGAAATCATAATTGGCAAGCAAAGTTATTTGCACCTACCTTATAAAGTTCTTCTCCTTCCACCAGTAACAGGGTCAAAATCAGCTAAAGTTCCATTAACTATAGTGACTTTTAAAGAATATTATTAATGGGCATAAAAAGGGACCTGGTAGAAGAATTTCACCTGTAAGGGAAGGATGAAATTTGATATCAAGGAGTCAATAGAGCAGACTTCGCATAAAGCAGCAATAGCATGACAGGCTTCCCTACCCTCCTCCGTCGATTCAAATTCTTGTAAAGCAGTTCCATAATCAGACATATTTGCACATTCATCAATAATATGCCTTTTGCTTTCTTCATGAGGCATCATCCCAAATTCATTGTCAACCTCATTGTCAGACTGCAAGTCATCGGTGAAGTCATCAAATTCTGCAGAGACCTTGCCTGCTAAGATCTTCAGAGCATCCCCACTCACTGAAGGCCAACCAGTAGCTGTGTACATTCCCGTCGAAAAAGGCTCCTCTTTAATGCAATGTAAAATAATATTCCGAAACTTGCTGGGAGTTTTTTTCCCTCCTTCAATGACCTTTTCACTGTTTGGAACTTTGAATGTCCTTCCAGTTGGAAGAGACTCCTCAGGGTTCTTACTGAAAGAATCAACAAGTTTGAAGACAAAGCATCAGAAACATGCCTGTTATCAAAAGAGGAAAATGCATGAAATTATGCAGTAAAGAGCTTAACAACTTGCCCGTGTCCAAGTTCAGAAACAGTAGATAATTCATAATTTCATATGTGATGTCTGATTAGACCACTAAACGGATTTTACATTTTTGTTAAAAAAACCAAATATTATTTTAAAAAAAAGAGACTATTTACCTGTTACAAGTGCCACCAAAGAGCAATTGACGCACTTGTGCATCACTTCCTATATTCATGTACTTGGCATCAGAGCAGTACTTTGAAGCCCAGTTACGAAATCTGTTACCAGCAACCTCCTGTTCCACTTTGGCCAATTTTTCTATCTCAGCAAGATATGTCCTATCAACCAGCATTCCCTCAGTTTCCATTCTAACAAGAAGTTCACCGAATGGTTTCCAATATTCTTCATAAAAGTTGAACATTGTTTGATCTGGAATCATTTCTCCATCTCTCTCCCAAGGCATGTCAGACAGTTTATTTTTCAAGCTCTCGTAAAGCTTCAGCGTGCATATTGAATCTAAAGCAGAATAAGATACCCATGGTTTCCGTTCTTCTCGTTGAAGTTCTTCAACAGGGGGAATGAATATAAGTTTGCCTTCAGTTCCATCCTTTTTCATCTTCTTCCGGCCAAAGATTGTTTTCATAGATACTTTACCAATCAACTCTTTTTCCTGGCCCAATTTAGCACCAGACATGACCTTTGTATCACTAGAAAGAGCTTCAAGTGAATATCCACCATTCACTCGCCTTGATGAATCCCATAACCGTGCCATGTGCATCGTGTCAGCATGGAAGCCAGAAATCTTAATCCCATAGTTTTCAATGATGTGATTGTCAAAGCTGTAGTTGTGCCAGACCTAATAGGAAGGTAGGTTTGTTCAAAAGCAGACTATCTTCTGAGTTATAACATACCACACGCATGATGTCGCATTCTCATAATTTAACTAATACAAGTAAACAAATGGGCCAAATTTTGCCCTAGAACTCAGAAAATTTAACCAATCTTATAAAGAAATACAATTATAATGCATGCAGTATACATATGAGAATACCGAGCATTAGCAGTTTTACAATCTATCAACAATATGTTAAACAGCCAACATCTAGGAAACAAAGCTTTAGCTACCCCCCAGTGTGTCTCAACTATTTAGCGGACTGTGAGTCCATGGATAATGTATTTAGGCTGAGTTTTGGCATACCTTCTTTAAAATCATTTTTTCTTAAAACAATTTTAGTAAAAATGGTTTCAATTATAACATTGAGATGTTCAGTTACATTTTATTAAAATTGATTTATTGTACTGCATCTAAAATTGATTCCACAAATATTAAATTACTAGACAATCACTTTAAAATCACCATTTGGAAAATCAACTATAAAGTGTTTTTCTTTTTCAAAAAAATTGTAATAAAATAAAATCTTAAAAAAGTGATGTATATTTGCTACCAAATATTGAATATCTCAAGGAGGAAAAAGACCATAGTTGAGTTATCCAAAATGACTTAGGAATTTATGTCAAACACAATCTTATTCTCTGTAAATTTGTCCCAAAAAGTGGAATCTCCTTTATCAAAAAAAAAAAAAAAAAAAAAAAAAAAAAAAAAAAAAAAAA
>QLSR01000229.1:0-13734 GCA_031780015.1 Citrullus colocynthis | reverse complement strand
TTAAGCACCTCAGTATCGCAAGCATGCACAAGATTCCTGTACTTAGTAGTAAGCATTGAAACAACTTCCTTTGCTGCAGATACACTATCAACAACAAGAACGCTATCATATACACCACTAAGCCTCTCCTTTATATCTGGCTTGTGAGCAGTTGCAAGTGCTTCCATCGCCTTGCTGCCACTTCCATTGATGGTCACTTTGGAAAATTCTTCCACAGCTACACCCCTCCTTATCCCATTGGCAGCTTCAGTAAATTTCATAGTTTTCGGTACACTATTCACCTTTCCCAAAGAGATATTTTGCTTTCTGCCATTAGGTGAAATATTTGGTACATGAGGCACAATTGATCCCTTTCCATTTTGAGAAAGGGTATATTTTTTCTTACTTTGCATAGGAACAACCTGATTATGCAAATCATTATTTTCAGGCTTGGTTATGGTCCGTCTCCCAGCAAAAGAATCAATGTCTCCATTACATTGACCACTTGAAACCTTAATTTTCTCAAGTAAAGGTGCCCTATCACTTCTCATCCTATCTATAGTTACAAAATTCTCAGTTCGTTCAAAACTCATAGGTTCATGTTTACTGAATCCATCTGATAACATATTAGTTGGATGGTCTATAAAATCAGAATCATTACTAGCATTGGAACATTTGCTTTCCAAATTTGACGGAACCTTAGAATATGAAGGACAAGGACTGTTATAACAATGTGAAGTCCCATAGCCAGTGAGATTTTCTTTCTTTCTTAGCTTTTCTTGATCCTTCTTTGTCAGGATCTCAGTTTCCATAAACCTAAAGTGCTTCTCTTGTTTCAGCTGCATAGTACTCTTAGACCAAGCCTTTACATCAGAGAGAAATGCCCTCTCCTTGTCATATTGTCTCGTTTCAACAAATGAAGTGGTGCTCAAGAAAGAAGATTGTCTACACTGAAAGGAAGAGTGAAGCATATTCATATTTGGAGAAGCACCACCAACATTCTTCAGGGGACCAAATTCAGCCCTGCAAATGAATATATTCAGAAACATTAAGATCAGAGTTTGTCACAGCCATAGTCTCCCTATAATTGATCAATTTGCTGTGCAATGAAGACAGAAACAAGTAAAACAACAACATCAATGACCCAAGAAAGTAATCAGTATCACTTCTGCTAAATTTGAGCCCTATTACCTAAGCATCGACCACACTCATATGGAAGAGAAAATGTCCTCTTCATAGATGATACCAAATAATATGACATAATTCTGTGGACTAGATAACGATATAGGAGAAAAGAGTTAAAGTTCTTCCAGTAAACTTCTTCTTGGGTGAATTCAAAGGCCTTAAAATCCATACTAACAAACCATTACCACATAGTTTCAACTCCATATTCAAACAATGATATTCTACCAACAATAAACAAAGTGAACAGAATAGAAGGTTAACAACGAGCACATATTTTCAGAAACAATCATGATAATAACTAAAAATTCTTAGAAATCACACCCACCAAAAACACACACACAGACACACAAATCCAGTCAATACCCCATACAGAAGACGAAATATTCTCCAAGCCCCCATTAACAACAAAAAGATAACACAAAACCAGGTAAATGACACAACAAGCTCCGGTTAAGAAAAAAAACCGAAGAGAAAAGTCACCTGTAGAGAGCCTTGGAGGAGGCGCAAATGGAAATAGAAGAGTTAGGAACAGAGTTAGACCGCCATAGGAAGAAATAAGAAGGCCATTGAGTTCTGAACGAAGAGGCTTGGGAAGTGGAGACTCCCAAAGTCATCATCTCTGCAACTCTACCCAGCTTGTTCCCGCAGTGGGTTATAGAAGGAGCCGTTTTGAGAGGTTTTGGGGTAAACCCAGAATAGATAATCCAAAATTTTGAGGGCTTTATGTTGCTTCAGGCAAGTGGGTCTGAGAGTGGAGCAGGACAGAGCAGGGCTATGGCAGAGGGGATAGTTGGGAGCAGAAGAGACTCAAGGTTAAACCCTGGGAGTGATGAGAGAACCCCAAAATTAACGTACAATTATCATGGCTGCCATTAACATTTGTGATTTCATTTTCCCGGCCGCAACATAAATTAAAATGAAATTTCAGGATTTTCGTTCGTTTTAGTTTAAAATCCGGATGATATTTTACTGGACCTTTTTTTTTTAATATTGTAGTTTGGAAAATAATTAAAAGAATATTGTAGTTTTGAAAATATTTACGATAATATTTAATTTTGATCAAGGATGAAAAAACGACACATTAAGTTTTTTTTTAATTTTTTAAACTTTGCAATAAGTGGCAATTTGAATATGTTATTTGTAGGTGGATCACCCATATTTGATATTTTGCAAATATTAGGAAAGTGACAACTAGCAACGATGTGGAGCAGTACTAGTTGATGAAAGAGATGGGAGGAAAGTGACATTCAATGTAAGCAACACCCAATATATAATTGGGTCAAGTTAAGCACACTTAACTCTAGAGTTCTTATGATTGAACTACCGAAAAGAAAGGTGAACAATGTTGATATAGGTAGTAACTTTCGATTCTTTACTTAACCATACTTTCATATCCTCAGGATCACTCCCATTCAGATGTGATGTCGGTTCATTCATGTCCACATTTTGAACTTGGGGCATTACATTCAATCCATTAAATTCGTCTTACATATTACTTGTTTCATCGTATCTCATCCTCGCACTAACAATGTTTAACCCATGGTGAGAAAAAAATACATCAACATATTCCTTCACCGTTAATTAGAGCACTTTTATTGGCAACATGTATGATTCCTACAAGTCATTTAAGCACATGACTTTTATCCACATATTCAATACAACTAACATTTGCTCCTTTGAAGATACAACTTTGGATTCATCAATCACGATAGAAAATAACTTATAATCCATCTCTTATAATTGTATTAACAATTTCCATTACAATAAAATTTACAATATCATTTTGAATATCAAGTGGAATCAATTCCAAATTATTTTAAGTATTGTTAAAGGTCGTAACTTTAATATGTTTATTGTGTGGTTGCATAACCATCATAGAAGTTCAAGAAAATAACCTTAATTTTTTTAATTGTCTGTCTTATCATGTCCACGGAATGATAGTTTTGAGGGTAATAAAAATTGAATGCAATCAATTGATGTACCTAATCGTATTCAATATTCAACTTGTGCTTTATTCAATTAAAATAAGTTTCAATATATTACTCTTGTTTTAAAAGAGCTTCACATCTGCCTCAAGCTTGATTAAGTGTACTAGTAGAACCACCAATATAATTTGCAATTTCTCTTTTGTTTTTTCAATTAGAAAATGCTGACTTACATCTCTTGATTCCAAGCATTTTTTAAAATATTATATTTTAATCAATTAAGATATTCATTAAATCAAGTTGGATTAAGATCGTCTTGACTCTGGTTTAAATTTCGTGAATGAAAATTTTTGATTTTGAAGCTAAAACTGACTTTTTTTTAAAAAAACAAAATGTTCTACAATCTTGCTTTTAATATCATAATTGTAATAAAAAAAAATTTGTGGATAATTCCTAAATGGTTTGTTGTAGTCTTCTTTTATAATATAATACTTTGATTTCAAATTTAGGGTTAATAGGATGTAAAGGGTAATTTTGGAAGAAAAAAAGGAAAAACGGGTGCTTTTGAAAAATTTTAGGTAAATAGGGTTTTTTGTAGTTGTAAGAGTTCGTATGTCTATTACGATTTTTTCTTTTTTCTTTTTCTTTTTTTTTCTTTTTTTTTCGTTAATCCCTTATTCCCAACCTATTTTTATTTCTTCCCATCATCTTTTTTTTGTTATTTATTTATGTTTCTTTGTTTTTTTTATTTCTATTAAAATTTTAAAACTGGATTTAGAATTAATGCCCTTTTTTAAAAATGTTTTGAATTTGAATTGTTTTTATGTAATTTTTTTCTTTTTTTTCTTCTAGTGTGTAGTTTTTTTCAACTTGAATTTTGAATTAGGGTAATATTTTGTTTGTTAAATTGAATTATTTTTCTTATTTTTAATAATTCTTAACGGTTTTGAATATATTTTTTTTAATTTAGATTAGTAACGTCGAGTCAATTTGACAAAATTTCGATGAAAGCTTGAGGTGTAATTCAGTTTGATCACACCATGTTGAAAAAAAAAAACAAAAAAATAATTAACTAAATAGAAAATTAGAGAATAGAGAGAGAAAAAAAAGAGATCTAAGAAAAAAAGAGAGAAAGAGATAAGTCGATCAAAACTTAAAAGTGCAATTGACTGAATTTATTAGAGAAAAATCTAGAATACTGTTTTTGTAAAAAGATATTTAATAATATTAGCATTAAAAATGAGATTTTAAAAAAAAAAACTACAATTTATATTGAAATTTAATGTGAATTAAAGATTTTTTTTTCTTTTAATGTACGAATGTAAAAAATATGGGGGAAACGTGATAAAATTAGGAAAAAAAATATGAGATTTTTATTTTTTATTTTCCTTCCTACTTAAGATAAGATATTTCTCTATTTCTATGATCATTCACTAAAATAGACTAAATGGGAAATCAAAAATTTTTCCTCCTAGCCGCTTTTAGATAATATAAATAGATATAAATTATTAATTGATTAGTTATTTTAACCATTAAATTATGAAAAAACTAACTAATCAAACAAAAATAAAATAAATAAAGAAGGAAAAGAAAAGAAGAAAGAATAATTAATTAAAAAAAGGCATATTCACCCCGTAAAAAATAATCCAACAAAATTTATTAAAAAAATAAGAAAAATAATTAAATTTAAGAAACAAAGTATTACCATAATTCGAGGTTAAAGTTGAAAAAAAAAAAAAAAATAACATTAAAAGCAAGGGTAATTATTTTAAATAATAAAACTATTAAAAATATTTTTAAATATAACAAAATGTCAAAAATATTTTTAAATATAACAAAATGTCACTATCTATTGTAATAGATAATAATATTTTATCAGTATCCATTATTGATAGATATATTGTGCTATATTTATAAATAAATTGGCTCATTTTACTATATTTAAAAATCAATCATATAATAATTATAAATAAATTTATTAAAATATAACATTAAAGTTCAAAATTCATCTATAAAATATAAAAAGTATTCAATCATCACACATAACATAATTATTATCAATCATTACATAACTTCAAAAGTTTATCCATAAAAACTGAAAGGTATTCATAATAGTTGGACACTTACAACAAAATTGGACATAAGATATAGAAATTAATAATATAAAGTCTTGATTGCCAAATTACAAATTAAAGTCTTTTTCTTCATTGCTCTAAATCCTATAAAATTAGAAAGAAAAAACAACACTATTAGAATTTTAATATATAAAACACAAGAAAAGTTTAAAATAATGAAAATGAACTAAAAATTGGGAGACAACATACCTTTTTAAAAAACTAGAGCTTATTCCAAGTCATGACAAAGATTTAGATTAATTGGGTTAGAATTTAGGGAGTTTTGAGTAAACTCCATGTAAGAGCTTCTACCATTTCTTGGAGCCAAATGAACCATGAGAACTTCTATTACACTACCCAGTGCTAAAAGTAAAATCATATGCTATATTAGATGCAAGAATTGCCAAAACATCTTTGTTTATACGACTAATTATACGACTAAAGAATCTCAAACCAATGATCGTTCCTCTTCCACCAATCATGTAGGTCAAAATGTCCGCATCTTCTTTCTCGGCTAATTCTTCCAACAAATATATATCAATCTCTAACTCTTTAACAAAACTTGTCTTCTCAACCCTTTTTGAACTTTTGTCTAGTATTATAGTTGAAGTTCCCTCCCATTGTTTTCATTTCAACATTAACATTATTGATTTTTTAGACAATTGATGGTACTAGTACTAGTATTACAACTACGAAGAGCACTTTTGTACTCATGAAGAGACGTTTCAAAGCTTGTTCAACTAAATTTATCATATATTTAGCAATCTCCAACCCAAGAGAGATCTCAAAGCAATAAGTTAAAACTTGAACTTAAATTGAGAATCTGACACACCAACAATGTACAACATTATATTGTTCTTTTCATTATTTTCCCTATATCTATCAAATTTAGTCTTTGTGCTATTAGCCCTTCTAACTAGTATTGGGTTAGCACTAGTAGAATTCAAGTTTAAAGTATAATTCTAAGTTAATGAAATCTCATGGAAAACCAAATAGAAGTGGCATACAAAGAACCTGAAATTTTCCATGCGATATCGTAAAAGACTTAAAAAAAATCTAAGCAAGATCTTAAGCTCTGTTTAGTAATAATTTGATTTTTTATTTTTTGTTTTTGAAAATTAAGCCTATAAACACTTCTTCCACCTTTAGATTTCTTAATTTGTTAACTACTTTTTCTACACATGTCTTGAAAAACCAAGCCAAATTTTAGAGAAAAAAAACAGTTTTTATTTTTTATCATTATTTTTTTAAAATTTGACTAAGATTTCAGCTATTATACTTGGTAAGAAAGTGAAAGGAACTAGGCTTCATTTTCAATAACAAAAAATGAAATAGTTACCAAACAAAGTCTTAGCATTTGCCCAATCTTTCTTAGCAAGTCAAATCACTTTTATAAGTAGGTTCTTCATCATTTAATCTATCAAAAGTTTTTTCAAACTTTATAGCGACCTTAGACATCATATATGTGAAGTTTCATCTCATGGCAATGTCCTCAACTTTTTCGCAGCATGCTCGACTCTTTCCAATATTTGTTACACACTCATCCTGATAAAGCATTTGTCATCAACAAACTTAGTCAATTCAATCAACATCCCACCAATATACATTGGCAAGCACTCAAATGTATATTGCACTAATTGAAATGCACCATTCATCTTGGTCTTCATATTACATCAATTATTCATTCTTCCCTCACTTGTTATTCTGATGCAGATTGGGCGACCTCTCCAAATGATCAAAAGTTCTTTAGTGGATATTTTGTTTATTTTGGCTCCACTCTTGTTTCATGGTCTTCTAAGAAACAAGTTGATGTTGTAGCTCGATCAAGCACGAAATCAGAATATTGTGTCCTCTCTCATGTGGCATGTGAATTAATTTGGCTTCGCTCTCTTCTCTAAGAACTTCGAGTGCATCCTAAATCTACACCGATCACTTGGTGTGACAACCTTAGTGTTGCTGCTATTGCTTCTAATCTTGTGTTTCATGCTCACACGAAACATACTGAGATTGATGTTCCTTTCATTCGTGCAAATTTTCTTGCCAAGACCCTTGAGATTCGTCATATATTGACTCATAATCAAATTGTTGACTATCTCACCAAGCTGCTACCTTCCTATCAGTTTTAGTATCTTCATGACAAACTTGGTCTTTGGTTTCCACATACGCCTCATTTGAGGGGGGTTGTTACATAACTGGGTTTTAACATTTAGTTGTGATATTTAGTTTCTTTTTAAGTATGTAATTCCCTTCTTGAAAGTCTTGCTTTAGTCTTTTCAGTACTTTATGTTAGGTTGAAGTTTATTTTCACACTCTTACTTTTTCACCTAAATGTCTTTGTTTTGGGTGGTTTAAAAGGTCTTATTATATCTTTAGGTTGTAATTTTTGTCTTATCTTCCTCTTCCTTCTATATAAGAAGGAGAAGTGTTCAATGAGAATTAAAGCTTTCATCTCCTCAAACAACTTTCTATCTAAAAACTTAAAATCATTTTCCTCTCATGGTCTCACTCTCTTATCGTCACTCCTTTTTCTCTCTCAGATCGCTCTCCTCTCTCCCTTTCTCTCATGATCCCGCTCTCTGGCATTCAGCCTCAAAGAAGGAAGCAAATTCGTAACTTCACATGATTATGACATCAGCAGAAGGTCAGTTACTATTGTTTTTGAAAAGTGGGGCAGTTTTTTATATTGAACCTCCAAAATGGGTAAACTGTGTAATTTTCTCGTTGAAATGGGGGTTGTGGTGAACTTACTTGTGTTAGAGGGCTAGGTTGCAGCTAAACTAGAGAGAAAAGGGGAAATCAAGAACTTAGGTTGTAACTTTTATAAAAAATAAACTAATTTATCTAAAAATTGGGCGGTTGATCGATTTAGACCAATGACCAGTGACCAGTGACCAATCGTCTTCAGTTAGGTTGGTTTTGGTCAATCGACTCAATTTTTCAATCAATCATGCTCACCCCTACCTAGTAGGGACACCCAATGCCTAAGATCTACTGAACAAATCATTCCTTTACCCTAACAATGATGTCTGGAATAGACCGAGCTATAAATGCAAATGCAAGAGTGGATACATCTACTGACATAGCTTAGAGACCATGAGGATAATGTGGACATAAATCTCGAAGACTTTGGCATACCCAATCCACATGTACTCGAGCCTACATCGNCATAACTGGGTTTTAACATTTAGTTGTGATATTTAGTTTCTTTTTAAGTATGTAATTCCCTTCTTGAAAGTCTTGCTTTAGTCTTTTCAGTACTTTATGTTAGGTTGAAGTTTATTTTCACACTCTTACTTTTTCACCTAAATGTCTTTGTTTTGGGTGGTTTAAAAGGTCTTATTATATCTTTAGGTTGTAATTTTTGTCTTATCTTCCTCTTCCTTCTATATAAGAAGGAGAAGTGTTCAATGAGAATTAAAGCTTTCATCTCCTCAAACAACTTTCTATCTAAAAACTTAAAATCATTTTCCTCTCATGGTCTCACTCTCTTATCGTCACTCCTTTTTCTCTCTCAGATCGCTCTCCTCTCTCCCTTTCTCTCATGATCCCGCTCTCTGGCATTCAGCCTCAAAGAAGGAAGCAAATTCGTAACTTCACATGATTATGACATCAGCAGAAGGTCAGTTACTATTGTTTTTGAAAAGTGGGGCAGTTTTTTATATTGAACCTCCAAAATGGGTAAACTGTGTAATTTTCTCGTTGAAATGGGGGTTGTGGTGAACTTACTTGTGTTAGAGGGCTAGGTTGCAGCTAAACTAGAGAGAAAAGGGGAAATCAAGAACTTAGGTTGTAACTTTTATAAAAAATAAACTAATTTATCTAAAAATTGGGCGGTTGATCGATTTAGACCAATGACCAGTGACCAGTGACCAATCGTCTTCAGTTAGGTTGGTTTTGGTCAATCGACTCAATTTTTCAATCAATCATGCTCACCCCTACCTAGTAGGGACACCCAATGCCTAAGATCTACTGAACAAATCATTCCTTTACCCTAACAATGATGTCTGGAATAGACCGAGCTATAAATGCAAATGCAAGAGTGGATACATCTACTGACATAGCTTAGAGACCATGAGGATAATGTGGACATAAATCTCGAAGACTTTGGCATACCCAATCCACATGTACTCGAGCCTACATCAAAGGAGGACATATCCCACTCTTACGAGCAGGGTACACAGTGCAGAATCATCTAGACCGAGCAAGAAGAGGCAGACATCTTCCGGGGGACCTCGCTGACGCATTTTCCTCATAGATGTCGCACACTTCTATACAAATTGGGAAGATCTTTGCATATCCTAAAGGAGAGATGGAGATCGAATCATCCTTTCGCAACACAATTGCATATTGAACTACAATCTATCCCTGGAATGGAAATGGACGATTATTTGCCTTTAGTTGTCACCTAATCCCATTCATTCATCAACTTCCCAATAGATTGGAAGTATAAATATATTGCATGCGTATCTTGATTGTCTGTCAATATTCTCGAACTCTACTCGGCTTTAACATTTGTTGGACCTTTTTATTACCCAACATGCTATATTTTGTTGATGCTTTTGTAATGTTTGTAATTGGACTGTACATTGGGGAATATATAAAGAATATTTATGTCATTTTGATTTTTGTTTTTTGAAAAAAAAAAAAAAACATTTTCTGCCCTTCTCATAATTACTTTTTGCACATTTACTCCAATATCCTTAAAATGGCCTGGTCATATTGGAAAATATTACAAAGTAGGGGGGAAAACGGGGGACAAACTGCTCCAGTCACAATTGCCAGAGACTCACAATTTTTTTTTTTTTTTTCTTTTTTTTTTTTTCTTATTTGTTTAGTCCAATTTTAAATCACCTCCCATCACCCTCAAGATCAACATTTTTATCTCCATTGTTACTACTTCTATCAGGAGAAGCAGAACCTGATCCCGATCCCAATACCGATCCTGAATCTGATTCATCATCTACGTCTGCATCGACATCCTTGTTTGCAGCTAAATATTCAAGGGCCGTAACCACGTCGCTGATTAATGGTCGAGTACCCGCTTCCTCTTGTAAACACATGGCCGCCACTGCCAAAGCTTGATACAGAGCCTTCACTGGATAATTTCCTTCTAGCTTTGGATCTGCCATTAGGGTAAATTTCCTTCTGTCTTTGAAAAGCGGTTGTGCCTACAATGAAGTAAACATGGTTGAGAATTAACAAGTTTTACCCTCAACAAATTATTCACTGTCCCAGCTTAGAAAGTTTGGAATTTTGGGTGAGTTTAAGAATATTTGAAGTTCAATGTCAATACACAAAAATATCGATATCGACAAACACGTTAGGAAATAGAAGCCTTCATTGAAATGTCAACAAAATGAAAAGTTTAAGAAAGTTTCTTCAAAGTTTGGAACAAGTTATGAACATCTACATCACATCACAATACTAATGGTAAATCTTCATTAATATCAAGATCATATATATATATGCAGGTGAGAAAAGTCTATACAACATAAAAGGCATACCCAAGTAATTAAATTTTGTTCTGCTGTTGGTCTTGCATTGTCTATAACCCTTCTTCCAGTTATAATCTCCAGAAACACGACACCGAAACTATAGACATCTGATTTCGTAGTCAATTGTCCTGTAAGTGCATATTCAGGAGCACAGTAACCATAGGTTCCCATCACCCTAGTGGAAACATGAGATTTGTCCCCAGTAGGACCTAGCTTTGCAAGACCAAAATCAGAGAGCTTTGGATTGAATTCCTCGTCCAACAATATGTTTGAAGCTTTGAAATCACGGTATATCACGGGAGGATTAGCAGTTTCGTGCAAGTATTCAAGTCCTTTTGCCGCTCCTTCGGCAATTTTCATCCTTGTCTTCCAGTCCAGAGGTGGCTTATCTGATGCTATATCTGAAAATAAGAGGCTCCAACTTCAGAAACCAGTATAAAAGGTTCTGTTGTTGCAAGCTTAAGATCGAGCACCCTCAGTTTTTCAAGGGATGAATAAAAAAGCTCAAGGTTTTGAAATGGAATTCGGTTGTTAGAAATGAAAAAATTACATCATAAACATGTTATGTTTGTAATCTACAATCTTTTTTTTATAGGACAATCTACGAACTCAAACATTTATTGGGAATTCTAATAAAATTCAGGGATATTTCGAGCTCTTAACCGATCATGAAATGAATTGTTAAGTCATACCAAGAAGATGATCCTCCAAGGAACCTTTAGCCATGTACTCATAAACCAAAATTCTCTGATCCCCATCAGCACAATACCCAACCAAATTCACAAGATTAGGATGGTGAAGAAGGCTCAACATCAAAACCTCTACAAGGAATTCTCTGTTTCCTTGAAATCCATTTCGGTCAAGTTGCTTCACGGCCGTTATCTAAGGAAGATGAAAGAAAAACACAAATAAGTAAAGAACTCAATAACATTTCTATTTTGCACAGATGGCACATATGAAAGTAAAGGTTGTGTCATGATACTTGTTGTGTGCTTTCAATGACGCCTTTGTAAACCCTTCCAAAACCACCTTCCCCCAAAAGATTTTCGTGGTTGAAGTTATTTGTAGCCGTAGATAGCTCACAAAATGTAAAAATTTGAGCAGAGATGTTTCCTTTTCCTAACTTTTTTATCTCCTCAGTTATGTACCTTCGCCGACTGCTATCTGCGAGTTCACAGTCAAGTTTTCAAATTAAACATATGATCAGTGATTTTAAACCGCTAATTTCTGAAAAATAAAAGCAATTAAAGTCTTAAACAAGGATCTTATAAATTTGTTCACTAGGAAGAGAGCTGAAAAACTTCAGAAACCAATCCATCAAGCACTCTACACATGCACCGTTTGAAACAATGAAATAAATGACTGCCAAAAGATAGAGAACGAAGGAAGTACTCTAGGTATATTAGTCATTAAGAAATATAAATTCATTCGGAGAAAGAAACTACCAAACGCCTTTGCCATATAAAGATTTGAAGCTCAAATACCATACTCGATTAAGGAAGATACAAGTCCGGCAACACATCCTGAATTCCCACAAACTACTAAAAACTGCGTGTCGAATTCTAGGTGTGTTTAAGGGGTGGGATAATATACATTTATTCGAAAAAAGACAGATACCTCTGCAAAACAACGGTTAGAAACTCAAATATCATGTTTGAGTGTGGAAGACTTAAACCAGGAAACACATTCTGAGTTCCAATGAGCTATTAAAAACTAAAAAGGGAATTCTTGGAGTGTATTATTGGTTAAGAAATATAACTTCATTCTAAGAAAGAAACCACAAAATGCCTCAAACCATATCAAGATTCAATGCTCAAATAAGACATTTGAGTAAGGAAGATTCAAACCCGAAAACGCATTTCGAATTCCAATCAACTACTAAAAACCTACATGGAGACTAAACTTGATTGCACCCAAACAAGTCATATGCTACCAATGCCAATATGTAGAATGTAGGGGATCAAAATGTCGGGCAGCAATGGGAGAGAACCTACCAGATTTAAAGGAAATGTTGGCAAATGAGGCTAAAGTTTTTGTGTCATGATACTCTTTAATGCTCTTTTTCAAAGACTTCCTATTGACTTTCTCCTCTGACATACAACATTGAAAGCAATTCATCTTCTTTTATCTCTTATCTCACAACTCAAAAGCAGTCACAAATGGCAATCAAGATCTTGCATTGAAGGTATCCTTGGAAAGTCAAAGCACATAACAAAAGAGATACAGAAATAGAAACCACAAGGAGATTGGGGGGGGAAGAAACAAAGTCAGCACATAACAATGAGAAATGCCCTCTTCAGCTTCAACCCCACCAGGCAAAAAGGGGAAAAAAGAAAAAGAAAAAGAAAAAGAAAAAGAAAAAAAAAAGAAAAAAAAATCTAAAAGAATGGAACAGATAAATTTGAAGATAGGAAAAGGAAAAACAGCTATTTCCCCAGAAAAAAACCAGACGTTCTTTTCTCTTTTTCTGGTCTCTCTCGGGAAAAAGGAGCTAATGTTTTACCATGAAGCTTGTTTTTCTTCTTTGTTGCAGTAGGAAACCCTCCAAGTTTGGAATCGAGAGAGACTGAGTCAAATTTGCTAATTTGAGAAGGATGGTGTGAGTGGCTATTTCCGCCATTTTCAGAAAGCTTGTTGAGCCAAATTAGGCGTTTCTCACGCGTCTCTGTCCAGAGCTTCCCAATTTCTGGTGGCAGTTGCGCAACACCTAACCCTAAATTCAACCCACACTATAAATTAGACGATATGGAAGGTTCACATTCGGTTCAGCAGGCTTTCACAAATTCTTGGGTACAAAATTAGAGGAAGAAGAGAGAGCACACAATTCCCACCCAAATCATTACCGTTAATTTCTTCTTCTTCTTCTCTCTATTTTAGTTCAAAATTTAAAAGGCTGCCTATCTTTAGACTAGAGGTTAAGATATTAAGGGTTCGTTTGATAGTAAATCTATATATAGAGATATTAGATTCTAATTTAAATAATGATTTAAAATGTGTGTGATCCTAAAATTGAAAATAAAATATTATATAATTTAT
>QLSR01000228.1:483627-511288 GCA_031780015.1 Citrullus colocynthis | reverse complement strand
CTTTTGAAACTAAACAACTAATGGTTTTCTTTTATTTAAAAAGAAAAAAAAACTAAAAACTTTTAGAACCTTCATTTTATTTTAAAATTCGACTGAAAATTCAAATGTTATTTTAAAAAATAAGAAAATTATTAAAATGAAAAAAAATAAGTACAAATATTTAAAAATGAAATGATTATCAAAGAAATGCTTAAATTACACTAATAAAACATAAGAAATGAAATAATACTATCCTTTAGTATTTTATATTTTTTTTTTGAAAAGAACAATACAACTGGTAAAAGATATGTATAATATTTGTGTAAATATCATTGAATTTAAGATTTGTTGCTTAAAATTTGTACTATCTAGTTCTAAGGTTAGAAATTCTGATCCCACTATCCTATATATATTGTAAAAGAATAAAATGACTTGGCTATGCAGTGAAGATTAAATGCTTGTAGGTATGGTAGGTACAAACATTTAATACTACTTGATTATTATTGTACTAAAAAACTCCATTATTATGATCAAGCCAATCCATAATTAATGAAGACAATGATATATTTGAAATTGTTTTTGTTTAGAAAATATATTTGTAATTATTTTTCTTAAAAATTAGGTTACAACTAAAGTTTTCATATATTTATGTTTAATTAAGAGATTCAAGAGCTAGGATGGACCTAGTTGGGGTCAGGCCCATTATTTAGTGCTAATAGCAGCCCAGGCCCATCTATACTGGACTATGGCCTTTTTAATGCATGAGAGAATAAAAAACAAATTTGAAAACATTCTAAAAAGGATGATTTAAATTATCAGTTAAATTATTAATGAGTACGTGAACTTTCTAATTTCATGTTTGATTAGTTTTCAAAATTTTGTGAATTATTTAATAGGTATTTAAACCTTCAATTTTTTTAAACATAACCATTTAAGTCTGATTTAATATTTATGGTCGAGTGACATGCAAAAATTCAAATTATTAAAAACCTTAGGACCATTATTTCTAAACTATCCATTTTAGAAATAATAACAATTTTACTTTATTTGTGAAAAAAAACAATTTTATTATTTGGTTAAATTACAAGTTTAGTCTCCACACATTTAGGTTTGTATCTATTTAATCTCTAAATGTTCAAATGTGTCCGAAAAATCTTTTAACTTCTAATTTTGTGTCTAATAAGTCTCCGAACTTCAAATTTTGTGTGTAATCAAGTCCTTCAATTTTTATTTAGAAAAAAAAATGATAGTTGATCTATAAATATAAAATTCAATATATTGTTTTTTTTTAATTATAAAAAATATATCAAATAGATTAAAAATTTATGAATCAATTGGACACAAATTTAAATGTTTTTAAAAAAATATATTAAAAATATTTTTAGAGTGTATGACCATTTTTTTTTTCAGAAAAGAAAAAACTTAGAAACTTAATGGAGAAAAAATTAGGAGTTTAACAATCTATACTTATATTTGAAAAAAAAAAATTATTAGCCCTTCCGTTGAAATAAACTAAAAGAAAATAGTTTCGTATTAAGTAAGTCTATATTTAAACTAAATTTGATTTATAATTGAAGTTATAAATGTAGTCTAATTTCAATTTTTAATACAGCAACTTTCAAAATTAAACTTTACAAATTGTCATAAGTTACCAAATATATATATATATATATATATATATATATATATATATATATCGAAATTCCCACGAGCCTCTTATCCATTCTCATTCGATCACGGCGGGGGAGCAAGTAAAAATAGAAAAACTCACATTGGGTTTAGGGATAATCAGGCTCGAACTGATGACTTCCGCCATGTCAAGGCGACACTCTACCGCTGAGTTATATCCCTTCCCTTGCCCCCNCCCCCTATTAGTTCCCGCTCTCCAATCTCATTGGTTAATGATGCACGTAAGTATGATGGTATTGGGTTATGCAGCTCTTTTATGTGGATCATTATTTTCAGTAGCTCTTATAGTGATTACATTTCAAAAAGCTATAAGAATTTTTGGTAAAAACAATAATTTCTTAAATGCGTTATTTTCCTTTGATGAGATCCAATACATGAACGAAGGGAACAATTTTCTAAGAAACACTTCATTTTTTTCTTCGAAGAATTATTATAAGTCNAATCTCATTGGTTAATGATGCACGTAAGTATGATGGTATTGGGTTATGCAGCTCTTTTATGTGGATCATTATTTTCAGTAGCTCTTATAGTGATTACATTTCAAAAAGCTATAAGAATTTTTGGTAAAAACAATAATTTCTTAAATGCGTTATTTTCCTTTGATGAGATCCAATACATGAACGAAGGGAACAATTTTCTAAGAAACACTTCCTTTTTTTCTTCGAAGAATTATTATAAGTCTCAACTGATTCAACAATTAGATCATTGGAGTTATCGTATTATTAGTCTAGGGTTTATCTTTTTAAGCATAGGTATTCTTTCAGGGGCAGTATGGGCTAATGAGACATGGGGATCGTATTGGAATTGGGACCCAAAGGAAACTTGGGCATTTATTACTTGGACCATATTCGCAATTTATTTACATACGCGAACAAATAAAAATTTTGAAGGTGTGAATTCTGCAATTGTGGCCTCTATGGGTTTTCTTATAATTTGGATATGCTATTTTGGGGTCAATCTATTAGGGATAGGGCTACATAGTTATGGTTCATTTACATTAACATCTAATTGAATGAATTCAAGAAAGGGCCCGAGGAACACAAACAATTAAATATTCATAAACAATAATTTTCTATTCTTATCAAGCCATATATCCTTATAATTACACTACCACTGTGCTTGATATTCTATTTTAAAGAAAATGAGATGTAATACATTTTTTAATATATAATTAAAATAAATACGATTTTAATTTTTGGGACATTATCATCTTTCAACAGTAAGATTATTACTGTTCATGTACGTTGATAAATAGTAACATTATAATTTAAAGTATTTTCGTTCAAGTGAAATGGAGGAGGAATCTTGGAATAACTACATCAAAAATAAATTATCAAAAACAGTTCTATGAAATAATTCTTCAAATGGCCAAATTTATCATTTGGTCCTCCCATAAATATATAAAAAAAAATCAATATTTTCTAATATTTAAAATTTTTAATTAAATAAAATTAAGGTTAAATTGCAAATTTAGTCTCTGTTGTTTGAAAAAAAATAAATAAATTAGAGTTTAATCCATATAGTTTAAAATTAGAATTTAGTCCTTGAAGTTTAATAACATCCTCGTATATAGTCCCTAAAGTAGAGACTAAATTCTAACTTTTCCAAGTTACAAGGACTAAGTTCTAATTTTCTCTAAATCTTAGGGATCAAATTCTAACTTTTAAAACCTTAAGGTCTGAATTTTAACTTTTTTCAAACTAGAGGGACTAAATTCAATTTAACCTAAAATTAAAATCTAATAATTATTTAAAATGGAAATAGAAATTAGTTGAAATGCACTTTTTTCCATTGATTCAATTACATCCTTAAGGGAGGTTTGACCTGCCGATCACTTCCTAGGTTAATGTTATATAACCCAATTCCACCAACTTCAATAAATACACTATTGAAATTTGCATATTTATCAATGAATTCCATCTTCCATTACTTTTCTCTCCATCCCTCTAATGTTTCTTAATTCCAAACTAAACAACTTTGCACCCCAAACACAAATTTCCTAACTCTAGACTTCATAACTCAACTCAGCATCCCAAGCACCCTTGAGCTTTTAATTTTGATACTAATAAACTCTCATTTGTAACATCGGTACCTTAAATCTTGACGTAATATGATTGAACCAACAACTAATAATTTGATAAGATGTGGAAAATTATTCAATGAAGTCGTCACAATATGACTGATAGTTTTACACAAGTGAAAGTGCTTTTACAAATTCTCTATCAAGCATCCAACTGCGCAAAAAACTATCAGCCACATCGTAACAACCACTTGAACGTAATAGGAGGGAACATGCGAATATACAAGAAGAAAAAACAGATATAGAAATAATAAATTGAGTTGCTTAAACTTAATATACATAAAATTTGAGTCTACTAGAATGGTTAGAAGAATGGAAAAGGATGTATAAGAAAAATAATAGAATTAAGAAGGACAATAATGAAATTGTAATAAATAGAAAGAGAGTACAGGAAACAAGGAGGAGACAAGGCACGTGCCAACTTGACCCACCCTTCTTGACTTGTAGGCGTCTATGTCTCTACAACTACCGTCACCCCTTTTCCCTCCTCACACCTAAATATATATATAATATTATTTTATATCACCCTGTTCTTCATTCTTCTTCTTATTTTTTTAATTTTTGTCTAAGAAATAAAATTTCATTCCATCTCTAAACTTTGATATGTGTATAATTAGTTTATCAATTTTCAAGTTTGTATTTTATAGATCTTTGACATATTTAAGGGTGGATATAGTTATTTCGAATTTAACAAGAAAACAAAATTTGGTCCCTAAATCTTCATGTTTCTGTCTAATAGGTCTCTAAACTTTAGTACAATTTATAGGTCTCTTAATTTTTCAATTTTATATTTAATAGATTCATAAACTTTTAAAATGTAAATAATTAGTCTTTGAACTTTCAATTTTAGTTTAGATCATTAAACTTCCAATTTCCAATGAGTTCATAAATTTTTTAAAAAATCAAATAGGTTAAAGACATATTATGGAAAAATTTATAGTACTATAGTAGTAACTACTACTCTCTTTCTTAATTTGACATGTTATTAAATGATATATTAATTTATTATTTAGTTATTTCATGGACCACACATAATTCTTAAATTCTACTTGTAACAGCCCACCTAAATCGACTGAACCATTACTCAATACATGCAACATTGAGGAAGAAACACAACATAATTTACAGAAATCAAAGATTTTTATTAAAGCATGATAAATAGTAGTGGTTCTAGGTACCCCTAAGAAAACATTATTTTTTTTCTCTTTGGAATTATTTAATTTATTAGAACGAAATTAAGTTCAGTAAACAAATAATTCAATATTGAAATCCCAAACATGACGTGGAAAAATCATGTTAGACTTTAAATTTAAATGACCGAAAAACATGCATATGCAACCCTAGCGGAAGAGCCTGTGAGTCCCATAGCGCCTCAAGGATTCTTCTTGTCATTCACCAGCACGTTCCTTCCCTTACCTAGAGGCATAAAAGAACAAGGATGAGTACAAAGGCACTCAGTAAGTAATCTCGCTACCGGGCTCAACTGAACACTGAATCTGTATGCGCACAACATGAAATTAACATAGATAATCCCTATCGTTGGCAAAACGCGTTCACAAATTGGTGATCCCGAAGGAACACATGCTGGTGATCCCGAAGAATCACAAATTGGTGTCCCGAAGGAACACCAACTGGTGCCCCAAAGGAACACATACTGATACCCCGACAGAACACATACTGGTCTAGTTGTGGATCCTGCCAAGATAGAGGCCATTACGAGCTGGTCCCGTCCTATGACAGTCAGTGAAGTGCAAAGTTTTTTGGGCTTAGTCGGTTATTATCGTCGGTTTGTTAAAGACTTTTCTCACATAGCCACTCTGTTGACCCATTTGACCAGGAAGGGTACTTCTTTTGTGTGGAGTGATGCTCGTGAAGAGAGTTTTCAGGACCTCAAACAGAAATTGGTTTCTGCGCCAGTGCTTATAGTCACGGATGGGTCAGGTGGCTTTGTTGTATATAGTGATGCTTCCAAGAAAGGGTTGGGTTGTGTGTTGATGCAACACGATAAAGTGGTCGCTTACGCATCTCGCCAACTAAAGAACCACGAGCAAAATTATCCGACCCATGACCTGGAGCTAGCCGCGATTGTTTTTGCGTTGAAAATATGGAGACATTATCTATATGGAGAAAGAATAGAGGTCTTCACCGATCATAAAAGCTTGAAATACTTTTTCACCCAAAAGGAGTTGAACATGAGACAGCGTAAATGGCTGGAATTGGTAAAGGATTATGATGTGAAAATCTTGTACCATCCAGGGAAAGCAAACGTGGTAGCAGATGCCTTGAGTCGTAAAACAGTCCATTCAGCAGCCCTAATTACCAGCCAAACTCAGTTGTGTAGGAACTTCGAGCGTGCAAGAATTGCAGTGGCACTAGGAGAAGTCACATCACAGTTGGCCCAATTGTTAGTACAGCCGGCCTTAAGGCAAAGGATAAACAAGGCACAACAAAGTGACCCATACTTCATTGAAAAGCTCCGCCAGGTGGAGGAAGGATTACCCAGCAAATTCTCGGTGTCTTCAGATAATAGTCTTGTTTACCAGGGGTGCTTCTGTGTGCCAACAGACAATGGAGTTAAGCGGGAATTGCTGACCGAAGCCCATGGCTCTCCGTTCTCAATACATTGTAACGACCCGACTAATACAATCTAATCGGACCATTACTCAATGCATGCATATTTAAAAAAGGCACTATGCTAAATAGTAAGGAAAAAAAATAATGCATAAACATATAAAAAAAAAAAAAAAAAGGAAATCTTGGTTCGGGGTACCCCTAATAAAATCAACAAAATTCCGTGAACAGAAAAAAAAAAAACATTTACAAAATAGCAGACAAGCCTCAAAACAAAATTTGAAAAAAAAAACTTATAAAAAGAAAACAATGCTAAGCGGAAGCTGCTACGGGTCTCGTAAAGCCATTAAGGATTCCTCTTGTCATTCGCCAGCACGTTCTTTCCCTTACCCGAAAAAAAAAATAAGATGAAAAGGGTGAGCAATTATATTACTCAGTAAGTGACCCCACTACCGGAGCCGGGCTAGGCACCCAAGTCCTTTAAGTGCATTAGTCATACAACAGGCATATCAACATACTTCAATAAGAAACTGGTTATACTGGCATCCAAGTCCTTTAAGTGCATTAGTCATACGAAAGCATATCAACATACTTCAATAGGAAAACTAGTTATACTGGCACCCAAGTCCTTTAAGTGCATTAGCCTTAAGACAGGCATATCTAACATACTTTTATAGGGAACTGGTTATACTCTCCCTACAGTTGGATTTGGATGTCTACAAACCTCTGGAGCCCTGAAGGAACTCTTACCTCTGGTGATCCCGAAGGATCACAAAACCTCTGATGATCCCGAGGGACCACAACCTCTAGTGAACCCGAAGGAACACATCCTCTGGTGACCCCGAAGGACCACAACCTCTGGTGAACCCGAAGGAACACAACCTCTGGTGACCCCGAAGGACCACAACCTCTGGTGAACCCGAAGGAACACAACCTCTGGTGAACCCGAAGAAACACAACCTCTGGTGAACATCCAGCCGACGTAGGGGAGTTACCACTACCCAGTACTCATGACCAATTTAAATTCTCACTCCTTTACTTCCATGGATTTATACACTATCAGCGCTGTTTACAATCATCTCATACTACAAACATAAGCATTTCACATACATCCTTTAAAACATGGGAAAAATCATACAAGCATGCTATCTCAATGGGCGTAGAAGTATTACTCATCATGGCAACTAAACATAAGGCGGAAAGGTGGTTCAGGTAGTAAAGTCACTTACCTGAGCAATTATATTCACTTATCCACACGGCAGTCTGTTGGAAAGTTCTTGGTCCACCAAGTGTGGCTTAACTTGCAATTGCTCTAATCTTTTTTACCCAACACAATTCCCGGCCACCTAAGGGAATTTTTATCACATAAGTCTCAAGCATCAACAGTTTTTAACCAAATTAAGTTATAAATTTTTCCTTGGGTCTGAGGTACTTACTCGCACGTTATCGGTTTGGTGACGAGAAATCAGGCATGGTTTGATTGAAACGGCAGCGGAGGAGCATCGGGGTGGAAGAGAGAGAAAACTGGCGACAGAAGAGAGAGAGAGACCGAAACCGGTCGTGGCGGCGCTGCAAGGAGATAGAGAGGGAGATCGCGGCGGCGCTGCAAAGAGAGAGAGAGAGAGGAAGATCGCGGCGGCGCTGCAAAGAGAGAGAGAGAGAGAGGAAGATCGCGGCGGCGCTGCAAAGAGAGAGACCGGTCGCGGCGGCGCACTTGCGAGGAAGAAGAAGAAGAAGAGGAGGAGATGATCGCCGTTCGCCGGCGGCTTGCCCGGCGAGGAAGAAAAAGAAATCGGGGAGGGGAGCGGCGGCGGAAGAAAAAGAAGGAAAACCAGGGGGGGCGGCGCGCACGCGAGGAAGGAGAAGAAAGATTTTTTTTTCTTTTTCCTTTTTCTTTTTATATTTTGACACGCAAATCGATGCCTATTTATAAAAAACCCTAATTCCCTATTCCTTCCTCTTTTTCCCCTTTTCTTTTCCAACCAAACAAAATAAAATCAAATAAAATCTTCTACAACCAAGATTTACTTCAATTATCCAATCCCACCAAAATTAATCACCTTATTTTACTTGCCCCAAGATAAAATTATCTTTTTATTATTATTATTTTTTTTTCACACGTAATAACTTAAACTCATTTACTAGGAGGATTTACCCCAACGATTTGGGGTTGTTACATACATCCTGGCAGTACCAAGATGTACTAGGATTTGAAACACCATTACTGGTGGCACAATATGAAACGAGAAGTGGCGGAGTTTGTCAGTAGGTGTTTGGGGTGTCAGCAGATAAAGGCGCCTAGACAGAAGCCCGCAGGGTGATTGTAGCCCCTACAAGTCCCCGAATGGAAATGGGAGCACGTATCCATAGATTTCATTGTGGGCTTGCCCAGGACAGTCATACAGTGATATGGGTGATTATAGACAAACTCACCAAGTCAGCACATTTTATCTTAGGTAGGTCCACCTACTCAGTGAGTAAGTGGGCACAGATTTACATGAAGGAAGTGGTGAGGTTGCACGGGGTACCAGTTTCGATAGTGTCTGACAGAGACCCTCGTTTCACGTCCAGTTTTTGGAAGGGTCTCTAGTCGGTGTTAGGCACTCGGGTAGATTTCAGTACGGCATTTCACCCTCAGACTGACGGGTAAATAGAGCGCTTGAACCAAACATTGGAGGATATGTTGCTCGCCTGTGTCCTGAATTTCCCAGGAAGTTGGGACTCCCACTTGCATCTCATGGAGTTCGCCTATAATAACAGCTTCCAGGTTACTATTGACATGGCGCCATTTGAAGCCCTGTATGGTAAGAGTTGCAAGTCTTCAATTTCCTGGGGTGAAGTAGGGGAGCGAAAATTGTTGGGCCCAAAGTTGGTACAGCTTACCAACGGTGCTATCCAAAAGATCAGGGCAAGAATGCGAACAGCTCAAAGTAGGCAGAAGAGCTATGTCGATGTAAGACAATGAGATCTTGAATTTGAAGTGGGGGATAAGGTATTCTTGAAGGTAGTTCCGATGAAAGGCATTTTAAGGTTTGAAAAGAAAGGGAAGTTAAGCCCTCGTTTCATCGGACCGTTTGAAATTTTGGAGCGGGTTAGCCTAGTGGCTTACCGCTTAGCCTTGCCACCGTCACTCTTTGCAGTTCACAATGTATTCCATGTGTTCATGTTAAGAAAGTATATAGCGGACCCCTCTCATGTTGTTGACTTCGAACTCTTGTAGTGTAGTGAGAATTTGAGCTATGAAGAGAAGCCGATACAAATCCTAGCAAAGGAAGTAAAAACTCTGCGCAAACGAGAAATAGCACTAGTGAAAGTGCTGTGGCATAATCATCGGTTCGAGGAAGCAACCTTGGAGCGGGAGGATGAGATGCGCTCGCTATATCCGGAGTTATTTCAAGATTGAGCTTTCGAGGACGAAAGCTTCTTGAGGAGGGGAGATTATGACACCCCAATTTTGACATTTATTTTGGTTTGGAATAATGTTCGGTAAAGAAAAAGGGAAATTAATTTTGGAAGGAAAGAGAAAAGGAAATTTAATTTGGAATAAAAGGGGGAAACTAATTTTGGAAGGAAAGAGAAGAGAGAATTTAATTTAGAATAAAAGGGGTAACTAATTTTGGAAGAGAAGAGTAGAGGGAAATTAATTTTGAAATTTATTTGGATTTTCTTTTAGGTTAATTAGGGGTGCTTCGTATTGAGTGCAGCCCACACTCTCTCTCTCCCACCACCGCACGCATACACACTCACAGCTTCTCTCCCTTGCAGACCACTCTCCCGTCCGGCTCCCTCTCTCTCAGCTTCTCTCCACTACCGGGACACTATCTCCCGTGCATTATCTCGCTCTTTCCTATCGCGGCGTCAAACTCTCTGGGTCTCGCTGTCTTGCTCATTGTCTCGCCCTCTTTCCTTATCGCGGCATCAAACTTTCTCGGGTCGTACTGTCTCGCTCGCCGTCTCGCTCTCCCTCACAGCAGTACGTTTCTCTCTCTCTCTCTCTCTCTCTCTCTCTCTCTCTCTTGGTTTTACTCAGCCAGCAGCACCTCTCTAACATGTTTCTCTCTCAGCTACTTCTCCTCACGTCGCCGTCGTCGCCGCTGTTCCGCCGCCATTAGATCTCCCTCTCGGATGCTGTTGCCGCCGCCGCTGTCGTCGTTGAATTTTTTCTCTTCACTACCGCTGCTGTCTTTTATCGCAATTCAGTCAGGTAAGGCGGTAAACCATTGCTTGGTTTTCTGGTTGGAATACGCGACTGGTTTAAATGTGGGTTATTGTTGTTGTGGGTATGTCAGGATTTTCAACCTAAGTTTTTGGACAAAATTTGAGTTGAGCAGTCAAGTGACTAAACTAAATCCCACTGTAAGTAATTTACCTACCGATGGTATCACTGGACTCGATACCTCGAATTCTTAAATTGTTTCCCTAATAATTGGTATTATTGCATAGTTTGTCAGCACTGTTACCTAATTTGGACATTCGGATTGTTGCCTCTATTAAATTAGGACTGTAAGATCTCGCTGTTTGGACTGTTGCCTCTGTTAAATTAGAGCTGTGAAAATTTGAGATGTTTGGACTATTGTTTCTAATAAATAGAACTATGGATAAGTTTAGCATATGTATATTTGATCAGTGTAACATCCCCTGTATGTGTACAATGTATTAGATACCAGGCTCAGGTGAACATAGTGTAGATGCCATGATAGTATGTTATAGACTCCGTTTACCCCTGAATGCATATTATTGTTCCTTACGTTGGCAGCATGTTCACCAGTTCGTGTCTCTTTGGGGCACCAGTATGTGTTCCTTCGGGGCACCAGTTTGTGTTCCTTCGGGACACCATTTTGTGATTCTTCGAGATCACCAGTATGTGTTCTTTCGGGACCACCAACATGTGTTCTTTCGGGATCACCATTTTGTGAACGTGTTTTGCCAATAATAGGGGTTATCTATGTTAATTTCATGTTGTGCGCATACAGATTCAGTATTTAGTTGAGCCTGGTAGCGAGATTACTTATTGAGTGCCTTCATACTCATCCTTTTTCTTTTATGCCTCCAGGTAAGGGAAGGAATGTGCCGGCGAATGAAGAAGAATCCGTGAGGCACTATAAGACTCGTAGGGTCTTCCGCTAGGGTTGCATACGCATGTTTTTCGGTCATTTAAATTTAAAGTCTAACATGATTTTTCCACGTCATGTTTGGGATTTCAATATTGAATTATTTGTTTACTGAACTTAATTTCGTTCTAATAAATTGAATAATTCCAAAGAAAAAAAAAGTCAAACTTGGGGTGTCACACTACTATTGTGGGAAATAATGAATAGAAGTACTATGAATTTTTTTTCATATTACTATAGGAATAGAAATTCTCCCAACTTGTTAGACACAAAATTGAATGTTTATAAGCTTATTAAGATACAATGGCCTTAACCTTTAATCCGCTTCTCCCTAGTCTAATCTCAATATTCTCCAAGCTTACTTGCGTAAAAGATCTTTGGACCGATATAGTGTCGAGCCTACTGCAATCCTATGCTTAAGTAAGTACAAGGAGTGGCTAATTCAACTAAACATTTTTAAAAAAGAAAAAGTACAGTTGGGTCTCTTCTTTTGGAGATTACTTACATTTCTCTTTGGGGTGATCCAATTAAGCTATTTATATGTGTGTCCTTTGACCCACGTACTTCCCTTTGGGGTGATCCAATTGAGCTATTTATATGTATGTCCTTTGACCCACGTCTACGGTTACGTGTGATGGCAATAGTGTCAGAGACATCTCTGTCGCTCGAGTTTGTAAGGTGTCAGTCTAGACCTAGTTCGGTTATTTCTTGATTGGTATATATTCACTAGCTCGATTAGTCGACCCGAACCTCGAAGCACTAAAATTTTTCTTTTGAGACATGAGCTCTCCTATCCCTCCTCCTACACTTTTTGGGGCTTGGGCTCGCTAATGGCTTTAGACCTTGCAGTGAACAACCTTCAATAAGTACAAAGATAAAATTTTAGAAACTTGTTACAAATTCAAAGATCTATTTTACACCAAATTTAAAAGTTCAAGTATTCAAATGGTAACTTTTAACTTTAAAAAAATCAAATTTTATCGGGGGAACATAGTTTAACTTTCATCAAATTTGATGTTAGAGATTATTAGTTTGGTCTGTTCGAGCTTAGCTGGGTGGGATATGTTTTTTTATTTTGTTTTTTTTTTATTATTTTTGTTGTTATCTAGTGTTTGAATGCATTTTTCTTTCTAGGATATACGAGAAAAAGAAATAAAATTCAAAATGTGGAAAAGAACTCTAGTCAAAAGATGATTGTTTTTTTTTTTTTTTTTTGGAGCAATTGGAATATTTTTGACTTTGAAAGTAAGGAAAGACTATGTTGGTTTCATTTGTTTGGGTACTATATTCAAGAATGATTTATATTCCTTAATATTTTAATTTAAATTCAATTGAAATTTTAGCATGTGATCAAATAGGCACTAAATTAATTATAAGCTAATAAAGTTCTATAGGTTATACATTGTCTGGTTTTAAGACTTCAAAAAAGTAAAGAAACTCATAAAAAATCATTCTTTTATTACTCAACACGACTTCCCTTATTGTAAGAAATGAAAAAAAAAAAAAAAAAACCCTTAGGTTCTTCTTTACTTACCTTTATAATGTGATGTTTATAATGAAAAATTAGAAGAAAATTTGGTTTCTATTGGTGGTCATTTTCAATAATTAGGTGTACACCCTATGATCTCTATACAAATTGGATTAAAACTTATTATTTACTTAGACTTTGTTTCATAATCACTTAATTTTATTAATTGATAATGATTTTATCCTTGGCTTTCAATTTTTTTAATTGTAAGCTTGTCTCATTTCGGTTTTTTTACTATATATTATTTACATTTCTCAAAGAATGAAATTCTAAGTTAAATTTCAAAATTATTTATTTTTCTTCAAAATTTGACTTGATTTTTGAAGTGGATAAAAAACTTATAAATTTATGCAAATAGCGTCGATAAACATATTAAAAAACAAAAAACAAAAAAGAAATAAAAAGCTAAAAACCAAAAACTTGTCAAATGAGACTTTAGTTTTTGAAAATTTAGCTTATAAATATTATTTCTATTTATAATTTTTCTTCATTTTGTTATCACCTTTTGAAAAATATTTACAAAACCGAAGCCAAATTTTAAAAGGTAAAAATAGTAGTTATAAAAGTTTTAGAATTTTTCGGATTTGAATATTTACCTATTGTTTTATGAGAAATGAGAAAATCATAGTAAGAAATTATTAGGTAGAAAAAAGCACAATTTTGAAGACTAAAACTAGAATGAGAAAATTGGTCCTCAATTTTGTGTTTAATAGACCTTTTAATTTTCAAGATTAAGTTCTTAACCTTTTAATTTACGTTTAAAATGGTTTTTTTAAGTACAATATAATAGATCCTTAAACATCCAATTCTATATTTAATGAATAAGTAATAGATCACACACAAACTTAAATATTGAAAAACTCATTAGACACAATTATAAGATCGATAGCATAATAATAGATACTAAGTTAAAAGTTTAGAAAATTGGAAACTTGAGAAACTCACATACTATCGAGACATCGATCTCAAAGCTAGAAGTTCAATTCTTCCACCCAATAAATTATATAAAAACAATAACAATTGGAAACACACTTTATATATACATGATAGTTCATCCTTTTCTTATACTAGGTTACACAATATTATGACAACATATATCCCTCTTCATATTTGCATAATAATATGATATTTGAGCTTTAAATCATTTTCACTTATAAATGATCCATAATTATTATGTTCACATCTTCAACACTATAACCAGCCAATATATGAGAAACAAGTAGGATACGTAGGAAGAAACGTATAAATAGTCTATATTTAAATAGAGAAAGAGAAGCATGTGGCATCCTAGTCAGTCTAGAGTGTAAATGTGGAACAAAGTCTGAGCTTAGCCACAACTTAGGGTTTCATCCCCGTATATAAAATTATATCAATTGGGCAACATTAAGGGTTTATTTTATTTGTAAAAACCCTAAAAACTCATAAGTCTTTGGACTTTTTTTGTTTGTTTGATGCCATTTTTCAGACATGACATTGCTGTAATATTAAGACAACTACTGACACAAACAAAAATAAATAAATACACAAAAATAGAGCATATATATATATATATATATATATATTAATACATTATTTTTGGTTCATTTGTTGCTGACAGTTGTGTTACAACAAGAGAGATTAAAAATCTTCATCTAATTCCATCCATGCCAAAACTTCTCAGAATCATCCTTCTTTTTTCAATGCTCTTCTAATTTATTTATACATTTTTTTTTAATACCTTTCACAAATTCCCATAAAAATAAAAATGATTTGTCCCAAACATTGGCTTTGCTTTTCAGACTTTGATGTCAGTTTTCCTTTTAACTTTCATCAAACTGAATCTTTGTTGTTGTACATTGGCATCCACTCCTCTTTCTACTCATGTTGTCGTCCACGTGTAACTATTAATCCTTAAGTACAAACAAATAAACTAGATTAGAGAGATTGATGTTGATATAGAACTAAGTACAACTATCTACTTTGATATGAGATTTTTTTAGGGGTTTGTTTCTAAAAATAGCAAAATGAACCAACTTATTTACAAATAAAAACAAGACGTTGATATCAATAATAGACAATGACATTTTGCTATATTTGAAAATATTTCTAACAATTTTGCCATTTAAAACAATTACCTTCATTTTAGTAGTTTCAAAAATCAGGAGTGAAGGATTTATTCTTAAACTGAACAATAGCATACCATTTTGGAGGTTTTAATAGAGATGTCCACGGCACGAGGTGGGGCCCGAAATAACTTCCTCGCTTTCCATTTCATTCTCCATCACTTAGAAATTTCCTGTGGGGATTGGGGCAAGGATTCCTATGGGAAATTTGCGAGGACCGGGTTCTCCGTGAAAAATTTGTTCCCGTTTGATTTTTTTTTATTTTCATTGAAAAATAAATTAACTTAAAATCACTACAATGGAAAATTCTTGATTGAATAGTTAAATTTTTTATTCAATTTTTTTAGTATGATTAGTTCCACATGTACAATTTGAATTTTAGAAAAAATTATTAAAAAAATTAGAAGAAATAAATAATTACCACAAATTATTCATAAATATAGTTTACATTTAAAAGTTAAATCCAAATATATTTACTGTCTTAACTATTAAATGATAAAACTTGAACTTTATTAAATTATTATAATAATTAAATAAAAGAAGCTCACATGGTGGAGAGGATCTCCATTTACTTCATGGAAGATCCCATAGAAGATCAATACTTCTAGGTTTTCAATATTCTTGTGAGTAAAAAACTTCAAATATATCATTTTAAGCTTCTATTAGTGTATTAACTTTTGATTTGATTTTGAGCTAATAAAACTTTGTATTATAAAAAGTGTTACTAGGTTCTTAAACATTTATTTTTATTGCAATTAGAATTTTGAACTTTTTAATTTTGTGTCTAATAATTTTTTTAAAACATATTTTATAATTTTTTTTAAAAACAAAACAAATCTTTAATAGACACCAAATTTAAAATTTAAGAATCATTTTAAATTTTATGAGCTTTTTAAACACAAACTTCAAAGTTTGGTACTATTTGATATTTTAACTCTAAAAGGTGTTGAATAAGTTCCAAAAGTTTCAATTTTGTATAAAATACATCTCAATCCAAACTTATAAAACGTGTAACAAGTCTCTAAACTTTTAATTATTTTTTGTCTAATAAGTTATTCAACTCTCAAAGTTAAATTCTCAGAGACGACCATTTAAACACAAACCTTTAATTAAAAGAACTAAACTTATAATTTAGACTCTTTAATTTCTTTATTTCTTAAATTTGAATAAGCAATGGAATATCAAATATCTTGTTGTAGACTAGAGATGTCCATTTGGATGTGGATGATTCAATATTTAACTACAAGATTCTCTTTTATTTAAATTAATTTTCCCTTTTCTACACTTTAGATCGAAATTTGTTAATTTATTTTTTATTTTTTTTTAATTTTAATTCGACCCATAGGATTGGAGGAATCTAAATCTCTTATGCCAATTAAGCTATATTCTGTTGTTGACGGTTTATTTGATTAGGTTGAATGGGTTTAAAGTTGGTGTTAGAGATCTTATTTTATTTTAATTTATTGAAAAAGATTTTTGTATTGATTTATTCGTTGATTCTCTGGTGTTTTTCTAGTTGAAAAAAAGTAAATATGTATCCGCATATTTAATTTCAAGTTCAATAAAAATTGATTGACCACTTTCCGAAGGCAAAGAAAATATATTCCCTCTCTTTTTCTTGAACCAAATATTCTCTGTATTTTGACTAGTGTAACATGGCAATTTAATTCTTTTATTTTCATAGAAACGACCACTAATTAAATCCTTCGAATTAAATAAATGATTCTCTAAAGTGTAATTTTTTAAATAATAAAATTGTTAAAAATATTTTTAAATATAAAAAAAATGTGTTATATTAATAGGTAGTGATAGACTACTAAAAGTGAGTTCTATGACTATTTAGAGTGATAGAAAATGATAGACTACTTTTTACCCTTCTAGTATATTTGTAAATAAGTTGACTCATTTTACTATATATGAAAATGACCCTAAATACACTTAGGCCCATTTGGATTAACTTAAAAAATAAATATTTTTAAAAATTCATTTTTATTTAAATACTTTTGATAAAAAATGTTTAAAATAAATACACAAATGACTTTCAAAATCTATTTTTAATGGTTGTCAAACATTTCTATTTCATTTAAAATGACTTATTTTTTAAATTAACACTTCAAAAGGTATTCTAAACACCCCTTAATTATTACAATTGTCAATATTTAATAGAAAAAAATTGTTGATATTATGGATATTAAATATATTGTCAACTTGTAATTTTGTTGTATTTATGTTATTATCTATTTTTTATATTTTATTTATTTTCTTTTTGGACAACATGTAAAATGGGAGAATTAAACCTTTAACTTTGATGTCGATAGTACAAGTTTATGCCACTTGAACTATGTTCAAATTTACCTTTATACTTCATACTTTAACTTTAGAGTGAGATCTCAAACAATATTCCATAAAGTTATTTTAAGAGCCAAGTGTGTTAGTAACTTTTTATAAGGTCAAAAATTCGAATAGTAATGGGTTACATCTTAAATCAATAAAAGAGAAAAATAGTGAGGGACCGAAAAGAAAGTCTAGTCTATAAAACTTTAGAACGGTGTTTTTAGGCTTTAGGCTTAATGTAATGATACTTTATATATGCCGTTAAATGTTAAATAGTAAATTTGGTCCATATAACTTAAAAAGTGTTAAAATTTAGTATTTATGTAATTTATAATTAGAATTTAGTCTATATAATTTGATAAAATCATCATAAATAGCCTCATAAAAGTGAAGATTTTATCAAACTATAAGAATTATTTATGAGTTTTTTTTTTTTAAAATCAAAAAGCTAAATTCTAACTTTTAAATCTTTTTTCCAAATCATAAACACTAAATTTATAATTTAACTTGTGGTTAATTAAAATTCTTCTCCACAATTATTTAACTATGATTTAATTAGTTTACATCATAATCTGGGGTTTTCATAAACTAATTAACATCCCATTCTTTTTTTAAGTCTTCTACTCCACATCCCTTAAAAGTACTAAAATACAAATTCATGAAAAAGTTTAACTTTGAAAGTTTAAAAGTAATTGTTGTTAGATGCCAAATAGTAGCTAAGGAAAAATGTACTTGACCTTCACATGCTATTAACGATAAATTTGTAATTTAGAGAAGAGATAATTTGTAAAACAAAGACAAATGACTCTGATGCCTAAGTTAGTAAAAGAATTAGATAATATAGAAGAAGTTAGAAGTTAAGTTACCTTTGATGGAGCTATTTTGGTGTAGGATTTACCTTAAATCTACCAAGATTAAGATGAGATTTTTTTAATCTAAGCAAGATCAAATCATTTCCTATTTATTTTTATCTCATTTTATTTTATCTCATTTTATCTTAATTTTTGGCTTCACCCATAACCATTATCAATAATTATTTCAAATTTAGCTGAGTAATTTATTAAACATTGCCATGAATTTAGTTACTCCATTTTATACCTTAAACTTTAAGTTCATATAATTACATTTTGTATTAAATAATTGATGAATTAATATTTCCTTAAAATAAATTTGGAAAAGTACTCATTTAGTAAAGTAAGAAAAAAAAAATCTAAATTTAACCAACATAATAAAACCATAAAATATATTTAAGGCTGATTACAAAAACGTCTAATCTTGGTATAAAATCAAACCAATCAAAACTTGATCGAACTAATTAGCTAAAAAACATCAAACAAGTAGTAATGTATTAGTAGTTTTTGCAACATGTACAAGGATAAGCTAAGACAAATTTTATACCGTCAATTTAGACTATAAAATTCGAATCTCTCACCCTACATATTTTAAAACTAAAAAAATATAATGTAAAAGATGTTTTTGTCTAAACAATAAAAACAACAAATCTTATTCGAATAAACTCAAAAAAAATAATAATAATAAAAATAAATAAATGAAGTGTGTGCTAATTTTACTATAAAAATATATACATACATATAATCAAAATTAGGTTGAAATACCATTTTGGTCCTTTTAATTTAAAGTTTATTCAATTTTAGTCATATATTTTTTAATATCCTATTTAAGTCCCTATATTTTCAATAAATGGTAAATTTAGTCTCCGTTATTAGTTTATTGACTAGTTTTTTCAAGAACTTTTTTGTTACCTTTAAATTAATTATCCCAATAAATTTTAAGCAAATTTTGAAGTATAGGGACCAAAATCATATCGTGGCCTGAAAAAAAAAAGTTTTTAAAAAAAAAAAAAAAGAAAAAAAAAACTATAGAGGTGTATATACATGTCTCATCTCATCCACAATAATTTTAATCTTTGAAACATCACATTCTCAAACTTCACATTCTCATTGCTTCCACATCAAATATAACATCTATGTACACATGAAAGCAAAGATAAAGAGTGAGATGATATAATATGGTTGGATTTAGGTGGCCTACATGTTATCCATGTCCCTAATAGAGCCATAATGACAGAGATGCAAGAGGCAAAAATATGGGCTCTCCACTGAAACCCATTTTAAACTTTAGGGTTAATTTAATTTGTAATTCAACAAAATTTATGAATATGAAGCAACCATGGAGGTGGTTGTGGGTCAATCCAATGTCCAACACAAACCCTTCGGACAAACTTTTCAAATCATATTGCCCCTTTTTCCCATCCATCTATCTCTCTCTTTCCACTTCTCTTGTTGTTATGTTTCATCTACCTACAATAGCGGTCCTCGTTCTTATTTTAACGGTCCTCTGTTTTATCATCTTATTACTTTTTCTCTTCAATTATTGCATCTTAATGTCACATGTGTTCCTTCGTTATCAATAGTTAGTGTTTTCAACTACTATAATTTATAATTAATTATAATATTACTATCACATTTATTATCTGTTACAATGCTATTCGCGATTTTCTACTCGTCCTCTCCTTCGATTTCCTACTTATCTTAAAATAGTATGCACTCCCAACATAGACTATTATAGTCTAGAATAAAATAGTCTACTCTCCCCACCCTAAACACGGACTATTATAACTCAGACTAAAATAATCCAAACCCCAAACATAGACTATTATAACTCATAGACCATAATAAAAATTGACTATAATCAACAACCAAACCAAACCAATTGATTTTATAAATAAGGGTTCCAAACCAATGTCCACTAAAGAACAAAACCAATGGATTAGTTTTTATTTGGTTCAATTTGTTATTTGTTTGGTTGTGACATCCCAAATTTTCAAGTAATTTGTTTTTTTAAAAAAATTTTATTTTCTTGAATTATTTGATTAGTTGTTTGAATTTTGAAGCTTTAATTGGATTATGTTGAGAAAATAATTCAATTTAAAGTAATCGTGATAAAAAGATTTGGATTTGATTCAATTAGTGGAAAATTGAATTTATTTGGGAGAGATTTAAAAGTTGGATTTAAAATTAGAAATTGGGTGAGATTTAAGAACTTGATTAATTTAAGAAAATATGAGGATAAGTTAGAATTGAATTTAAGTTGGGGAATTGATTTGTTAGAAGATATTTTGGTTAAATAAATTATTAAGTGGTGGTTGGAAAAGATTTGATTTGATGGGTTGAGGAATATTATATTAAATAAGTTATGTTTTGTTTTGGGAAAAGGAAAAGGAAAAGGCAAAGGAAAATGGAAGTTTAAATATATATATTTAGGGTTCTGGAAAAGGAAAATGAAAGAGAATTTAACGAAGTATATATATATATATATACTTAAGCCAATCTTGGATGTCAATGGGTTTGCAAGTTGTTGCCCAGCTGCTCTCTCTGGCATTATCCCTTTTCGTGAGTTACGCTAGGATTTCAAGACTTGGTTAGGTTAGGACTGTTTGGGTAAGTATTGTTGATTTTCTCGTAATTTCGTGAATTGATTTTAATTGTTGTTACTCATTGAGGTTGGATTTTAGATTCAGGCTTCCATGGATTTTGGAATCAGAAACAAGCTGTCCAAGCGGGTTTAAGGGTCCATTTTGATTGGACTCATTGTTTGAAGTATGGAAGAAGATTGTGGCTTAGTTGCACTTTGGGGTTTTAACTCAAGCATTTTGTGAGAATTGGCTGCTTGGTTAGCTATTTGCACCTAGTCTCAATGTAAGTGGTCTTACTACCTGAACTGTCTTCTCGCCATATGTTAGTTGCCATGATGTAGTAGAATATCTAAGCCCCATGTGATATAGCATGCTTGTATGAAATTCCCATGTCTAAAGGATTTATGTGAATGATAATACATATATTTGTACTATAAAGTGTTTACGAACAATACTGTTAATGTATGAATTTATGGAATGGAAGGAGTGCGGATTTGTTTGAGCATGTAAGATGGGTAGTGGTAACTCCCCTACGTCGGTTGGATGTTCACTAGAGGTTGTGGTCCTTCGGGGTCATTAGAGGATGTGTTCCTTCGGGTTCACCAGAGGTTGTGGTCCTTCGGGGTCACTAGAGGTTGTGTTCCTTCGGGTTCACTAGAGATTGTGGTCCTTCGGGATCACCAGAGGTTTGTGTTCCTTCGGGATCACTAGAGGTAAGAGTTTCTTCGGGGCTCCAGAGGTTTGTGGACATCCAAAGCCAACTGTAGGGCGAGTTTAACCAGTTCCCCATAAAAGTATGTTGGATATGCATGTCTTATGGTTGATGCACTTAAAGGACTTGGGTGCCTAGCCCGGCTCCGGTAGTGGGGTCACTTACTGAGTAATATAATTGCTCATCCTTTCATCCTATATTTTTTTTCAGGTAAGGGAAAGAACGTGCTGGCGAATGACAAGAGGAATCCTTGATGGCTTCACGGGACCCGCAGTATCTTCCGCTTAGAACTGCATGTTTTAATGAGTTTTGTTAAATTGTCAAATTTTGTTTTGAAGTTTGTCTTTTATTTTGCATGTGGATTCCTGTTCATGAAATTTTATTGATTTTTGATAGGGGTACCCAAACCAAAATTCCATTTTATATGTTACGCATTGTTTTCTTGAGTTTTAAATAAACAGAAATTTCCATAGAAAGCATTATATCTTTCTTACTACCCGTACAGTGTCTTTCTTGAAAATTTGCATGCATTGAGTAATGGTCCGTTTAGAATGTATTAGTCGGGTCGTTACATTGGTTCTTGGTTTTTTGGCATTTTCTTTTTCTCTTCCAAATTTTTATTTTTATTTCCACTTTTATTTTTAATTAATCATTTTTGCTATCTTAAATTAAAATTGGGTCTTTTTTTTTTTTTTTTTACATGTATATAGATTAAAATTGGATTTTTTTGTTTTCTTATTCTTGGCGCTTTTCTAAATAAGAAACATACACACTCCATAATAATTAGTCTTTTTTTAAAAAAAAAAAAACAAATATAAATGCACCATAATAATTAAAATACTAAAAGATACCTAATGTTAGAGTTTATTTTAAAATATATATATACTCTCAAGTTTGTTCTATTTTAATTGATAATTTCAATTAAAAAACCGATATGAAATAATACTTATTGGTTTTCTCCAAATAAGGTCCAATTTTATAGTAAAAAACCAAACCAAACCAGTGAAATAGTTTGGTTTTTCGATAATTTTAGTTTTTTTTTGCACCCTAACTATAACAATCAATTTATCACCTCAAACATTAGCAAAATAGTTTAAAAAAATGGTTAGAATTAAAATTTTAGAATTGAAAACCTTAGTAGAGTATGGGAGAGAGAGAGAGAGAGGGAGGGATTAGATGGAAAATGTATGTGAATATAAAGTAAAGGAAGGGTGTGGGATGCAATATGTTTAATTAGGTAGGGCAGGCAATGTTGTGGCCATATTAGACACAAATGTCAAATGGGGTTTGGCAGTATGAGGTATGATAATGCCCTTTGGTGGGGTACCCCAAAAGATCCACTTTCATCTCCCTTTTCCATAATTATTAAATTACAACACATTAATTTCTCTTTGTTTATTTATTTATCATTATTATTATTATTATTTCTCTCTTTACTTTTTCCTTTTAATCCAGCTAAATCTTATCAATACTCTACGGACCTCTTTTCTTTTTCTTTTTCTTTTTCTTGCTTTTGCTTTTCTTTTTGCCCCCTTCCGCTACCAATTTTGGTTTTTTCTTTCTATTTGGTGTATTGGGTTTTTTTTTTCTTTTTTTTTTAATTCTTTTTTTATACTTATATCTAAATTTTAATATGTGTCTACTCAATTTTTTATTTTTAATTTTCCATCTCCTAAGTTTAATTGGGAAGATGTTTGAGTAGGTCTAGGCATGAATTAGTATTAGATACAAAATTAGAAGTTTATAGATTGAGTAAACTATTTTTTGATATCAAAGGACATATTGGATAAAGAAATTAAAATTTAATCACTAAATATCGAAGATATTTTCTAAAGTTCAATCACGTGACAATTTGCAAATTAAATTTGTAATTTAACCATTCCTTTTTTCTTCTTCTAACTCGTCTCTTGATTTTAGACTATGATTTTTCTTTTCTTGGATAAAAAGCGTTTAAAAATCTTAATGTTAACATGAAATAAAAAAGTTTGCAACAATTTTTCAACTTGCATAATTTACCAATTAGGGAATTGGTAACATTTTTGTTATTCATCCATTTTCATTTATAATATTATATTCTTAAAAAAAAAAAACATGAGAAATTTAAATGTGTAGTGCATTTATATAACTAAAAGAATATTTGTCAATTCAAACATAGTTGAATGAAAAAAAAAACACTCACGGTCTTTCTAAAAGTGGATGGTTTAATCTTCCACTTTGTAATCATTGAACTAAAATAACAAACTAACTAAAACACGAAATTCCTAAATTTCAATGAATAATACCCTAAACAAAGATCCAAGTGAATATAATGTGTAGGTATAGTTAATTATTTTAAAATATTATTAAATAAAATTTGACAAATTTTCTTTTCATTTATAAAAGTGACGAGTATATTTTTGGACGGTTAGTTGTATTATAAAATATATATACGTGGAATCATTTAGAAAAAATGTGAAAAAATTATTGAAAATATAGTGGATAGTTGATGGTGAGATATATAATTTGAAGAGTAGTTTAATAGAGAAGGATATATTATAATACATAGTTTTGAAATTGATTTGTTTTAAATTGAAAGTGCCCCACAAATTACTTATAGTGACCTTCCTAGATGATGGTGTGTGGGGCTAACCATTAGAACTACAACCCCTATGTGTGTAGGACTTTTCTTTTCAAACACCATCACTATCCCTTTTTCTCTTTTTGGGCCCATACTCTCTTGATAGATTGTACACATTATTTCTTCATTCCAAGAGTGTGAGAAAATTCATGAATTTTCTTCCTTTTTAAAATTTGAAAAGATTACAAACTATAATTGTGGTGTTTATTTAATTTGAAGATCTTAAGGTTCACACTTGAGTGTAGGGAATGACATAGATTTACGATTTTTAAAATGATATGCATTTGTCAACTTGAGTTGGCTCAAGTTTTGATTAAAAATCACGACTGACACCATGTAAGCTAAAACTTTTTTTTTTTTTTTGGTCTCTTAAATGGTTGGTTTTGTTAGTTCATTCAAATACCGATTTAGTTTTTGGAATATTAGAGCTTCATTTGATAATCATTTTAGTTTTAAATTTTTGTTTTAGAAAATAAGGGTCCATTTGGATTGACGTTCTAAGTGTTTATAAACATTTTTTCCCCCTTATAAACACTTATTTAAAAACTTAAAAAGTCAATCTAAACACACCTTAAGTTTAAAAACACTTGAGTCTTTTGTTTGGTTTAGTACATGAGGAAATAGATTCAAACCTTAAAACTTTGGTCGAGGTCTTTTTTCGTTTTTTTTTTTAATCTACTTTTTAAGGATGTTTTCAAAATTTAAGCATGGTTTTGATTTTTTTTTTTTAATTCATTTTTTTTTTTTTTTATTTTAATTATTTATTAATTTTATTTTTTTTTTTTGTATTTGGGGGAAATTTTTTTTTTATTTTAATTATTTATTAATTTTATTTTTTTTTTTTGTATTTGGGGGAAATTTTTTTTTTATTTTAATTATTTATTAATTTTATTTTTTTTTTTTGTATTTGGGGGAAATTTTTTTTTTATTTTAATTATTTATTAATTTTATTTTTTTTTTTTGTATTTGGGGGAAATTTTTTTTTTATTTTAATTATTTATTAATTTTATTTTTTTTTTTTGTATTTGGGGGAAATTTTTTTTTTATTTTAATTATTTATTAATTTTATTTTTTTTTTTTGTATTTGGGGGAAATTTTTTTTTTATTTTAATTATTTATTAATTTTATTTTTTTTTTTTGTATTTGGGGGAAATTTTTTTTTTATTTTAATTATTTATTAATTTTATTTTTTTTTTTTGTATTTGGGGGAAATTTTTTTTTTATTTTAATTATTTATTAATTTTATTTTTTTTTTTTGTATTTGGGGGAAATTTTTTTTTTATTTTAATTATTTATTAATTTTATTTTTTTTTTTTGTATTTGGGGGAAATTTTTTTTTTATTTTAATTATTTATTAATTTTATTTTTTTTTTTTGTATTTGGGGGAAATTTTTTTTTTATTTTAATTATTTATTAATTTTATTTTTTTTTTTTGTATTTGGGGGAAATTTTTTTTTTATTTTAATTATTTATTAATTTTATTTTTTTTTTTTGTATTTGGGGGAAATTTTTTTTTTATTTTAATTATTTATTAATTTTATTTTTTTTTTTTGTATTTGGGGGAAATTTTTTTTTTATTTTAATTATTTATTAATTTTATTTTTTTTTTTTGTATTTGGGGGAAATTTTTTTTTTATTTTAATTATTTATTAATTTTATTTTTTTTTTTTGTATTTGGGGGAAATTTTTTTTTTATTTTAATTATTTATTAATTTTATTTTTTTTTTATATATATTTAAATTTTGTTTTTTTTAAGGAAAAAAAGAAAACAAAAACTTTTTTTTTTTTTTTAATTCATTTTTTATGTATTGTGGTGAAATTTATTCATAATGATATTATCGATTTATGATTCACTCTCTATTTTGTTTAACACAATAAATGTGAAATTTGAAAATTTAAAATTCAAATCTAACTCCAATAATAATAAAATAAATACCGATTATAGCTCGAGTGTGGTTATGTTGACTATTACTAATTTCAACCAAAAACTAACCCGAACTAAATAATCAATAAATAATGGCTTGATAGGTAAATCCAAACGTGTATACATTTGATTTAAAGTAGAGAGCATATAATATAATGTTTTAGTTTCTAATGGAATTCTTTTTCTTTAAAGAAAATTAAAGTATTTTTTTCTTAAAAAAATAGCAACGAAAAATATTTTATTCCTTTTTTTAATTAAAAAAAAGCATTATATTGTAAATAATTGGTCTATAAATAAGAATTGGCCGTCTTTCTCACGGCATAATTCCATTAATCATCTCGTCCAAATTTCTCTCTTCTTCTTCTTCTTCTTCTTCTTCTTCTTCTTCTTCTTACAGTTCCGCCATGGGCTTCCCTGCAAGCTACACTGAGCTTCTTCTCCCTAAGCTCGTTATCCACGTATTCTCCTTCCTCGGCTTCCTACGGAAGCTTATCTCCCTCCTCTTCCGCCTTCTTGGCCTCCAAGATTTCCTCGAACCCGACATTCCTTGGTCCAATCACCCCGATTCCTTCCCCACCGGACCCTTCGCCGACCTCGATCCTCTCTCCGCTGCCGTTCTCCGTGAGATTCTCCCAGTCATCAAGTTTTCCGAGCTTCTGGATCCGCCGGAGAGCTGCGCTGTGTGCCTCTACGAGTTCGAGGCCGAAGATGAGATCCGCCGCCTTGCTAACTGCCGTCACATCTTCCACCGCGGATGCCTCGATCGGTGGATCGGTTACGGTCAGAGAACTTGCCCGCTCTGCCGGACGGTGTTTATTCCGCCCGATTTGCGGAGTGGTGGTTGTAATTTTGACGATAGGCTTTGGGAGGATTCGGAAACCTTTGAAGCTCTCCTCAGTGATTCTTCATCTTCAAGTCTTCTCGCTGCTGGTTTGTAGCTTTTGGAGATTTGATTGTTTTTTTTGTTTTTGTTGATTTTGTTGATCTGCTTCTCATCAATCGATATCGGAAAACAGAAATAAAAGAAGGAAGAAAAAAAAGGGAAAAAGAGATATGGGAGGTGATTGAGTTTGATGGGGAGGGAATATGTTTGCTGTTCTTCTCTGTACATACCAAAAAAAGGAAAAAAAAAAAAAAGAAAAGATTAGTTCCTAAAAGGAACTGGAAAATCAAATCAATTACAGGTCTCAGAATTAGTTCATCATCATCTTCTTCTAATTTTCCAATTCCTCTTCCTCTTTAACAATACAACAGAATATGGATTTAGAAACTGAAATTGATACATTATAATTTGAGATTTAGATGTTTGTATATATAATTGTGAATTGCTGATTTCTTGTTTGTTTTGTATTCAAACAGAAAAGCTTCCATGTCTTGAATCTTACTTTGCTTGAACTAAAATTTAAAATGAAGCTATTGAGGATCCTTGCTAGTGAAGGAGATTGTTCTTTTGGGCTATGCTTTTTAGCTTTTGGTTTGGATATTTTTGTTGATTTTTGTGCTATATATATATATATATATATATATATTTTTTTTTTTTTTTTTTTTTTTTTTTTTTTTTTTTTTTTTTTTTTGTGG